>JAUCBJ010008162.1:0-83075 GCA_032718475.1 Nemertoderma westbladi
GTTCCTCCTGTTTGTACGCTTCCGCCGCTCCAGTACGGAATATTTCCCGTTCCGTCGACTCCGAGTCACTGGATGAATCGCTGTCGTCCGGATAAGGTGGTTGGCGGGTTCGCGTCCGGCGTATTATTCTGGGTCTCGTCCGTTGTGGTCCGGAATCTACGGCTCTCCGTTGTTCGGTAGGCTCGCAAGCCTTCCACGAAGTCGTAGGTCTCGCTATACGTTGTCCGATCCCGTGGGTACTACCCACATCCATCCTCCTCCGTAGTTCGGTAGGCTCGCAAGCCTTCCGCGAAGTCGTAGGTTGCGTCGAACATTGTGTCAACGGTCGAGTGAAATAGTCGGGTTTCGTAGTCGGTCTGTAAATAACTGGATTTGCACAGCACGTCACAGGTTTAACTTGTAATGGTTTACTCACCTGTTTAATGGTCATAAACGCAGGTTCCTCTCTTCCTACAAGTAGACTACGACTTACTGTAGGTGGACTAGTTATGTTACCTGCTAAAATTGGCGATGAAGTCGCCCTAGGTTGCGGTAATTCCGTCACAACAAACCTGTTGCCTTGCGTCGAACGCACAGGCGTTATTTCCTTAGGTTTCGTAACGAAGACCGGTTTTATCGGAGTCGTGGGTTTGAGCATAGGAATAACTTGGGGAAAACGTTTACAGTAATCCTCGACGAACTCCTCTCCTCGATCTATCGCTCCCACGCTTCCTTCCTCGATCCGCTTCTGTATTCCGCGATATCGAGCTTCCATACGATCCAGGGCAGACAAGTCGTGTCCAGTCCGCGATCTCATGGATCTATCTCTCGCGTCGAGTTCGAGGTCCGCTTGCGCGTTCGCTGTCTCGCGCGATCTACGATTTAATTCGAACTGTAGTTGCATCTCCCTTTCGCGTCGATCTGCGTCCTGTTGTTGTGCCGCTAATTCCGCTTCCTGTATAGCTAATCGAGCGTTTATTTGCCGCGCCTCCAACTTGGCACGAGCGTCTGATGCTGCTTTCTTCCGTGCTAACTCGTCCGCTGCTGCCGCCGCGGCCGCTTCTCGCGCTAAGTCCTCCTCCAGTCTGCGCATTTCTGATGCTTCGAATTCAGCTTGCGCCTTGAGTTGTGCAATTCTTGCCTCGTCTTCTCTACGTTGTTTCTCTCCTTCGATGGCGATCTGTGCCATCTGGTGTCGCGCTTCTTCCTCGGCGACTTGTTGTCGGCGTGCAACCTCCTGTTGTTGTCGAGTAATTCCAGACGCTGTTTTACTAACGTCGCCAACGTTGCCAACGTCGCTCCGTACGCTAACGAACGATCTATCCAGTGGTGGATGTTGGTAGGCTCGCGAGCCTTCCGTAGTGAGAACTTCCGTCGTCCCTCGCGGTTCGACTTCCGGTTCGTCGATCGGTACGCCGCATCTACGAAGAAAATTGGTCAGCGTTTCCAACCTTCCGTCCAGGCAGTAGAGTTCTTCTTCCTCTTCGGGTTGTAACAACGCGTCCGAAACTGACTCACCTAGCAGTTGGTCGAACTGCTCCTGTTGAGCCAAGCTTATTACCGACTTAAATTGGATAAGGCTTTCTCTCGCACTTACCAATTTATCTACTATCTTTACCTGAGTAAAGTTGTCGCCACGCAACTCTGCAAGTTCGTGCAAACCTTTAAGTTTATCTACGGAGGCATGTACCCTACTTTCTATCCTTACCTGTAAGGTGTAGAACTCGTATCTTGACATCGGGGCGGTTAACTCGCGTAAAACGCGAAAACCTTCTCCGAGGTTCCGAGTAATCTGGGCCATGTGTCCTCCTATACTTCTAATAACGTTCTCCTGGCTTCCAGTCGAACTTACCATGTCCGGTTCCCGCGATCTAGTCTGCGGGACGGTAAGGAAATCTTCGATTCTGCCGTCGCCACGCGTTGCGGTTTCCGGTATTTCCGTTCGGGGTACCGGTGACGCAAGCGGTGTGACATCGGTGGAATCTCGGGTTCTCCTTCTCGGTTCGTCTACTGTCGATCTGTCCGGGTCGCACGAGTCATAGTCGGTAGGTGGGTATCTCGTCGAATAGGGTGTGTCACTCATGTCTTATTATATACGTCAAGTACTGAAGTACGGGTAATAAAATGTCAAGTGTCTGAATGTTGAAGTGTCAAACTTACCTAACCGGTACAAATAAATCAACAAGTCAGAATGTCGAAATGTCAAAATGTCGAAATGTACAAATGTCAAACTTACCTTGATATATATATATATCATATATATATCCTAACCGGTACGAATAAAACTAACAAAGTATATAATAAAATAAGTAGTAATCTAGCCTACCGGCTAAATTTGTACGAATAAGTGAGATAACGGTATACGTTAACAAAATGTAGATCAACAAGTAAAACAATAGGCCAAACAGCAACGTCTAACGGGAAAATATGTACCAACAACACTACTAATAGACAGTGAAACCCACAAATTTTGAGTACTACTGTGCTTTCTTAAGTTTGAACGACGCGAGTCGTAAAACTTACGTTCCTTTGATCTTCCAGTCGTACAAATTCCCAAATACAAACCGGACGTGGGTCTTTCCGTTTTTCGGCGGCGCGGACGAATTTATTGTCTCCCAAACTTTGCGAAAAGCGGTCTAATCCTCGAAGCGGTCCAGAAATGAGTCCTTGAGTCCTGAAAAGGTCGAAGGTGAGAGTTTTACTTCTACGCTTACGAAAAATCTTCCTAGGTACCGATACAAATTGGTCTTTAAACCCTATGTACCTTTTCAAGTACCGAAAAGTAACACCGCACACACACGGCGTAAAACAAAGTGCTACAAACTAACCGTTAGCTAGTCAAAGATTAAATACGAAAGTACTAGCTACCCTAAAAGCCTACTGAAGCAGGGGACGTTCTAAATTACTAAATTTACTAACCTTAATTTTTAAATATCTCCTACTTACAATAGCTAACAAATATTTATCTATATCTCACTTTAAATGCGCACGCACTTTCGGTCGAGATATTTAATAAATACTTCCTACTGTAAGGTAGGAATATTTACACTACGATAGAAGTACTATACACTAATTTCAGAATTTGTATAATATACTTCCTACTGTAAGGGTCCAGTAGTATACCGCTTACCAGATCCTAGTAACGATGTATCTTACTATGAGACTCTAGTAATGTATACGGGCTTGTACAGTATCTGACAACAAATCCCAGTCCAGGATATCTAAACAAACAGATATAGTACACAAACGACTACTGGCGAGGAACAGAGCCTTGTATCTATTCTATGTACGTGAGCGGGTCGAATGCCTACGTACTAGACAGAAGGATACCTGTCCTCTAACCGGTGAGGCAGATGTACAGTTACCGTAACAGACCAAACTCACGGGAAAACAATCCCCGCGCAGCGAATCCTAACTATCACTGACAGTCCTAAATACAGTAACTTGCCGCGGTGTGATTTATATGGTTTATATACGAGCTAGTGGGTTAACAGACCTAGCGTAACAACACTGACAGTCCTAAATCAGTCGACAAGGGGTCGTGCCTAAATGTAACAATAACTGATCCCCCTGTACGAAATCAGTCTAAAAGGTCAGGCCTAAATGTAACAATACCGTTGTCCAGACAAACAACAGTTTAATAACGAAAGTGAAATACTCCTTATTGTGCCGCAACTAAATCAGATCCTAATTTTACAAATACAGATAATTTCCACCTAACGTAATGTATAGTACGCTATAGCTAGTAGAACTTTAAGGGCGATATGTTTTAGGGCGTGTGTGTGTGGGTGTGTTACAAATAAAACAATTTCGAGTAATTCCTTTTACTAGGTTTTAGTGATTTTCTGACTAAAATGATACCGTGCGCTAGCTACTAAAATAAACTAGTCGCGTTTGTAGAACTTTATACTCACGAATGACGTCAAAGCTCTCTCCTTCCTATCCACAACCCAATGGGCAACCACAGTGTTAGTAACTACACCCATGATCGGCACTAATACCAGATTCTGGTTGTAAGATAAGAATAGGGGTTAATCGCTACCGTACGTTAGCTGATCTGGTATACTAATTTAATTCTAGAACTTTGTTGCTGCGGTAGTTAGCAGCAATACCTATCAGTACGTGGCAAGGCGCGGTAGGATATTAATAAACCTCCCTAGGCCAAGCAGTGTGCCGGTAGCAGAAATACTCCTTGCCTGATCAAATAGCTAACTCCAGACAAGGGGGGGGGGGGGGGTACTAATGTACGTTCT
This sequence comes from Nemertoderma westbladi, assembly GCA_032718475.1. Lineage (NCBI taxonomy): Eukaryota > Metazoa > Xenacoelomorpha > Nemertodermatida > Nemertodermatidae > Nemertoderma > Nemertoderma westbladi. The sequence continues at coordinate 4,233 of JAUCBJ010008162.1, forward strand.
ACAAAGCGAACCGGTACCAAACAGTCAGTGCTATGAATCACTAAATTATGGAACGTATGCTGTCCGTGCCTAATGTGTACTCGCGTACTGACGAATGGCAATAGTTCGCACCTGTAGGAAGTACAGGTTAACCCAGGGGTTCGTAGGACTGACAAGAAGGGGGGGGGGTGTCTGGATATAATTATTTGATCCTAAATTTGCGGCGTCCAGTACGGTGTCACGCTTACCCTGATCTATAGGTCTTACGGCGGGCAAGGGCGTCGAACAAAGTCTTACCTTCTCACAAAGCGGGCGCTGCATAGCAAGTGGAGTATTTCGAAGGGGCAAAGGGGGTGCGCGGTCGATCCAATGTGGGCGCTAGCGTGTTGTGGACATCCCTTCCCTGCGTTGCTTACGGCCTAACGGTCTAGGCTGCCATCTCCCTGGTGTTCGGCTGTCCCGAAGTCGGACCAAAAGAAAACATGTCAGGAAATTGCAGTATATTTACAGTTTTACAAAGGATTTATCAAAACGAAGTTTCAACAAGAAACCGAATAAACTAAATTTTACAAGAATAAGAGAGTGTAACACAAGGTATAAGGTTTGGTACTGAGGTGATAACAAGTGATAACCGAAGGCAAACCGGCCTTTTTATACTAGAAATTGCACATGGAAACTAAACAGAATTTTCCACAGCTTCACCATTGAGCAATGAAGTGCTTCGTGCCCTATGATTGGCCCAGCTCATCGTTCAACGCAGTCCGGCCCTGACACTAAATCTGGGACATGGAATCCTAACAGAATTTTCCACTGCCTCACATTTGAGCAATAAGATAATTTATGCCCTATGATTGGCCTGGCTCATTATTCGCTACGCTGTACGCTTCTCATTGGCCTACCAATTAGCACCACACGAAAATAAATGGCCCCAAAATACAAATTTCCCGACTGGGATTCGAACTCGTAACCTACGTAATGTAACCAACGCCTTAACCATCTGACCACTACGCCACGAGAGTACCTAAGGGTTTTATGTGTACAAATATGAATAGGCATATTACATTACTGTAACTTAATCAAAATACGTCGGATTTTCAAAAGTTTTTACGCTAAAGTTAAACTACAAATGCTACCTTATAGTGAAATAATTCATCAGTGTAATATTTACGTGTAAACTGTTTTTCCGTTATGTTGTGTTGTCGGTGGGCAAGTATACATGTGACTTGTTTAATGTTTATATTACAAGTAGGACGTTATGTTGAATCTATTGCGTGGTAAGCGCATGGTTCACTCGTACTTAACACATTATAGTATTACTAGATTATAGTTACAAGTTGGTGAATAATATTGCAGTATTGCGGACACATACACTCGCACTAAATGAACCGAATCTATTACAGACAGGTTACAGTCAGCACTTACCGGGTATAAAGCAAAGTGGTGTGATCCTGGGTCTTGTATATTCATGAACAATATAATGCAATAATAACTAGAGAGCCAGCAAGCTGGCTGGAAGGAGCCCGGGGGGAAGAATCCTAGCCAATACTAAACTAAACAATTGTCTAAATGGTGTGATGATACATAGCTGACTTTGTGGCTTGCCCCACATAATAAAAAATGAAACTTTGCTGCCACTAACAACCGAATATTTATAAGAAAATGCCCATGATTCACAACCAGATAAATAACAAGTTAGATTTACCAGTACAGGTACGGTTACCTTTCTTTTTGAAAACCATTAGATTTAACAATTAATAGAAGTCTAGGTCGCGGCGAAAAATAATAACGCAAATTAAACAACCATACAATCGGCCTACACACTTTTTTATTATTCGAAATAAATTCGCTAACAGAAAATATCTAAACTAATTTATTTATTTACTAATTAATCTAAACGAGAAGGTGAACAATTGTTTCTACACAATTAATTATGACGACTTTTATGGGATATGTAATATTTACTGTTCAATAATAATTTACAATCTCCCATTCCAACACATTCCCAGAGAGTAATAATATCATCAATATAACAAACTAAGTGGATTATAATTCGATTTCTTCAGCCAAGTCCGATAGCTATTTTTCTGAAATTTATATTGCTAATTTAATTATTTGGCATATTCTGTTTGTGGCGCAGACTATAATAATAATAACATTGTTGACATACAGTCTTTGAACCTTTCAGTCTTTCTCAGCAGTACTTTGTGGCTCGTCCCACATAATAAAAACTGAAACTTTGCTATGACAACACACCCGGTTCTTTTAAATTTGCGTGATTTGATTTATGCTCGCACCACTATTTGTAAGAAATATTAAAACTTATCCAATGTAGTAATGGTATTAAAATATAATTAAATTAATTTACACTATTAATGCTTCAGCTAAAAAATCGTTTCAGCTAAAAAATCGTATGTAATAAAAAAAATAAGAATATTTTTAATATGTGTATATGTAATATAGGTATTACTGCTAAGTTAGGCAGTAGGCCAGAGCGGGCTCCTTAAATACATGCAACTACTGTATTATAGTGTAGGTCAACTATAAAACATTTTGCAATCCACAGTGAGTATCGACTGCAATAGGACACAACACACTGCTTTGTGTAACTAAAATTCATTCTCCTGATCCACCCCCTAACATAGCAGAGTGAGTAACCTTATTGTAGATATACCCTTAGGAAGCACTGGGAGAGCAATCAGCCTATGGGGTAATACATTAGAAACCAACAGCTTATGTGTGAGTAAACATTGACTTTCCTTATAGCCTACTAGTAAAACTTGGCAACCAATACGTTTTACTATGACTGTGTATAACATATTAAGCCATATTTCATCATGAACACCAGCTGTTATTTTACCATTGCTTTTAATTTCGCGACAAAACAATGTCAAAAAACTAAATATATCGAATACCACACATAGAATCGATCTGAAATTTTGTAACGCGATTATGAACCTCAAAAACAATGTACTTGCAAAATTTCATCAAAATCGCCAGGCAGGAAGTGCCTTAACCTAGATAATTATCAGTCAGTCAGTGTCAGTCAATGTAATGTATCCTGAAGATTCTTACAGTAAGTATTCCGCTGTCAAGCGGGCTCCTAATAACTATAATATGATGATACAATATGGTGATAAGATTTAATGTGCACAGCAAGGTGAAATTTTATAGATTCATGCTGGCTACATGAACAATAACAGGCCTCAGATGGTAATGGATAAGCCTAGGTAATAGCAGAAGAAACATTGATTATTATACATACAGTGAAGATGGAAACAGTCAATAACGCGCAGAACACCAGAAAGTATGGCAACCAATAGGAGTTTTAGAACTATGGCAACCGATGCTGGGCAATGGATAAATAAGATCAACGGTGGCACATGGATTGGACACAAAATATTATGCGCACAGAAGTTGAATAGTTCTCTGATAAAAATAGAAGATTTCAATATGCAGTTAGCGTGTGCATCAAAACCGTTCCCTAAAATTACGTACAAGTTCAACAATCGTTCTATAAATGACACATTATTTAGTTTTGAGATTTGAGAGGTATATACAATCTTTCGGTGACTGTAGGTTACATGGTCGATTCTGGCCTCTTGTCCTCTATCGCCTTGATAAATTCTTCCGAACTGGATTGGAATTTGGTCAGGTTAAAGCCGGATCCTTTCAGGATGTCGCGAACCTCGTGTCCAGTATCTCCTTAACCGTATTTCCAGACTCCATTCCGTCGTCTACGTAGAAGCCGCGTCGAATCATATCGACGGCCCTAGTGCTGTATCTATCTTCCTTCCCCTTCACTGTATCTCTGACTGCCATAGTCGTCGTAAATGAAGACGACTTGGCTCCCATGTTTTGAACTACCATCTTATATGCCGGTATTATCGACGGTTCTTCCTCGCCGTTATACCATAAGAAGCGCTGACTGTCGCTATCTTCCTCCGTTACACGGACTTGGTTGAACATGCCTTCTATGTCACACGTGAAGGCGTGTTTCCCATTCCTAAATCTAAGTAGCACCTCTATGCCCGAGTTGTATATGTTTGGGCCTTCTAACAGGTAGTCATTTAAGCATTTTCTGTCGGTCTTTGCCGATGCATCGACTACCATCCGTAGTTTACCTTTCTTTGGGTCTAAAGCCACGTGGAGTGGCAGGTAATATGTCCTGTCCGTGTTCGGCTCGTCGACCGGTAACTCCACGGCCCATCCTTTCTCGACGTACTTCTTAATCGTTCTGTGGATGTACTCATTCTTCTCGGGGCTCCGTTTTAGTGTTTGTTTCAGCTTGCGGAGTCTCGTGAGTACCATCCCTCTATTATCGGGCAGCGGTATCTTCGGTAGTTTCCATACCATTCCTATAGTATACCGCCCCTCATTGCATGTCATCGATTCCTCCACGCTTTGTAAAGCCTGCTTGTCTTCTACCGAGGTCCCGACCCCAGTCTCCTTTAGTCCCTCGAAATCTTGTCTGAGCAGTCTTTTAAGCTGCTCCTCTGCTCCCTCATCACCCATTTCCTGCATTGTTCCCGCGAACATGCATCCTGATGTCTCCGACATCCTAAATGGTACCTTACTCTTGATTGGGCCACTCAGCATCCACCCGAATGGTGTTAATATCGCCACCGGGTCACACTGCTTGTCTTCGCCGAAGACCGTTTGCATTCTTTCGTGGGCCGTTGGGCAATCCATTCCTACTATGATGGATACTTTCCTAACAACCACGTCTGGGATTGAGAAGTCAATGTCGTCCAGGAATTTATATTGCTCGACCTCGATGTTTGTTGGCCGCCTGGCATTGATATTAATTGACTCTATCACTTGGATGGGGTCGATGGTTGCCCCATAGTCGCATCCCGGTGCCACTGCTGCAATTGCGCACCGTCCTGTTCTCATCTCCAGGATCTCATCTTTGCTAGAGATGGTTGTTACCGCCATTCTGCTTGGCCTCGTTCTCAATCCTATCTCTTCGGCCACCTATTCCTCGACTAATGTGAAGGCAGCTCCACTATCAACCAGCATTAGTGTTGTTACTGATCGATTGCCTTCCCCAATCACTCGCACGGGTACTACTCCAAGTAACACCGTTCCTCTCTTCTTCGCCCCTACTGTGCTCGTCGCCATCGTCTGGCCTCTCCTCTGACCAAACTTTACCGGCTTCTCCTTGCACTCCCTTGCTCTATGTCCACTCATTACACATCGCGAGCAGATTTTGTTGCTCAACGCATAATCTATCTGATCTTGCCTAGGTAGCGCCTGCCAGTACCTGCAGTTCATGGTTTGATGAAGCGCATTTGCGTGAAGCTGGCATTTGCTCTTTGGGTCGTAGCCCTCTTTATACAGTGCATTGCGTATCGCAGCTGCGTTTGTACCAAAGTCCCTACTATTCTTATTGTTTGGATTCGGCCTACTGGACGTACTGGGGTTGTATTTATTCGTGTTGTTATTGTTCCCCTGTCCGTTCCATGGTGTTGTCTTATCTTCGGCTAGCTGTGGACTTGCAGTCCTCTGCGTCGCTGCATATGGCAATGATTGCCTGAGCCTCGGTAATGCGTTTTTTATGTATTGTGCTCTGGTTTCGGTCTATGGTAATCCGTCTTCGGTCCCTTTCCCAGGCTATCTTCGCTATAGACTGGGTCAGTTATTAGTTCAGCCTCGTAGTTTAAGAAGGTTGACATTTCTTCTAAACCCGGTTCCACACCCTTCTTGTCTCGAGTGGAGAAGGAGATCTTCCTCCACTTGTTGCGCAGCCAGTTTGGTAGTGCCTGTGCTATCGTGGTGATGTTATTGGACGCGTTGAGCTCGTATGGCGCGTCTAGCGTCTTCAGCACGATTAGCGCCTTTTCGACTTTGTTAGCGAACGTCTTAATGCTAACGGGATTATCCTGTAGGCCACCCGATGTTATGCCTCTCAGTGTCTGTCTGATGATCTTGGCCGGGTGCCCGTATTCCCTATCCAGTGCCCGCCATGCTGTCGTGAAGCCGCCCTCTATTCCTTGATATTGCCTCACGATGTCGTATGCTGGGCCTCCCGTGTATACTTGCAGATACTTTAGGCACTCCGCCTGCGTCAAGTTTTTCGTAAGTATTTCGTTACTATACATGCGCCGAAACTGTAGATATTCTTCAGGCCTACTCCTATCGAATTTGAATGGTTCCACGGGTGGTAACTCGATCCTCGTTTTCAACGCATCGATCAACGTGGCCATCCCCATCGCCTGCACTTCCAATGGGTTCGATGGATGCTGTATAGTTTCTCCTGTCTGGTGTGGTTCGTCTGTCCTATTTCTTGATCTTCTTTGACTTGGGTATGTCATCGGGGGTAGCGGCCCCCTCCATATCTCTGTGTCACACGACCTATTTTCATCCAAGGGTCTCGTTGTTCTCGCTCCTATCGGGGTATATTGTTGATATTGTGATGGGGGAATGTCACCCTGTCCCCCCCCCCACCGGTATGTTTGGTACTGGGGTTGATGTTAATATGTTGGGGCCCATACACCTATCCGCAATAATTCCCCCCTCCCCTGGGTATATGTTATGTCCCTGCATGCTGTAGTCATACTGCTGTACTGGTACCGGTATAGGCCTATCAACTTCTGGCCTACTCGTCGGTATGTATTCCGCGACTTCCGGGTTTAATCCAGTTGTCCGCGCTATCCTATCCCCTACATTGCCTCTCTCAGTATGGCCTATGGTATGTGCAGTAAGGCCTACAGTATGTCCTACAGTCTGCATGTGTTGCTCGGGATCGAAGTTTGTTCTTCTCGAATAATCCTCCCCGTGGCTACCGTATTCTCGATCGGTAGGTATATTCCGTCGGAAAGTTTCTCTTCGACCTCCCTCTCTACTGTTCTCGTCTTCGTACCGGTACATCGTGTACCCTTCCATCGGCGCGTAATGCACCTCGCCAGGTCGCATCTCTCCGGGGCGACGGCAATCTCCCGGAGTCCGACCCCACTGACTCTCCGTTCTCATCTCGACTACCGACGGCTCGCTATCCGTCCTTGCTCTTCTATCGTTCGCGGCGATACTTTTACTACTGTCTTCTCTTCTTCTCCTCTCAGTGTAGTATTCCCGCTCGTGAGATCTCTCGTCGACCTCCCGGTTAAACCCCTCTGTTCTTCTTCTCTCTTCTGATCGGGCTCGACGCTTCGTCCGCCCTCTCACGACGTCAACCTGTCTCTCTCTGCTCGGTCGCACGCCGCTGGGGATACTCACAATCCCCCTATTACTCTCCGTCGCCGGGTGTTGCGGTTTACCTATTTCGGCCCGCGCATTATCCGCTGACGGCTGTGGAGCATTCCCTGCCCCCCCCCCTTTCGCCGCTAACTCGCTGTTGTGGGGCCCCTGTAGCCCCACCCCCCCACTCGCCACATCTAACTTCGCTATCCCTCACCCCGCTACTATATCCCTCTCTAGTCGACACATCAACCCTACCGCAGTCGGGTCTATTCACCCCCGTCTCTCCCTCTGCTATTGCGTGGCCTACCAGGCCCTCTACTCCCTGCCTACCAACTACGTGGCCTACCAGGCCCTCGCTGGGTCTGTCCAACCCAGCCACTCCCTGCCTATCAACTACGTGGCCTACCAGGCCCTCACCGGGTCTACCCAACCCAGCCGCTCCCTGCCTACCAACTACGTGGCCTACCAGGCCCTCTCTGGGTTGGCTCAATCCCGCCACCTCCGACCTACCAATTGCACGGCCTACCAGGCCCCCGTCTGCCTGGCCATACACGCCCGACGTGTTCACGTTAATAGCACCCATATTGGAAACAGAATTAATTTGTTCGTTTGAAACAAAATCATTTGAATTATTTTGTAAATTCGGGCTTGGATCATTATTTAAATTATTTGAATTATTTTGCACGTTCAAATTGAAATTATTATTTGTACTTAAATTTAAATTACTGCTACTAGGTAAAGCATTATTTGCTGCAATAAAGGTTTGGTTAGAGTTATCCCATACGGTACTATTAATATTAACGACGTCTACTATAGCATTATTATTACCCCCCCCCCCCCCGCCCGTATGGTCACACCAGTCTTGGGTCTGTCGTGCGGTCCCTGTAAGTGGGGTATTAATAAATGTATCCACGGCCCCTGGCTCCTCGAAAATACTCGAGCTAGCCCCACTCTCAGACGCCCCTACTCGCGCCAATTCCCGTTCGCGCGTATGTACAGCTTTGTACCCTGCAAGCTCACCTTGACGTTTTTCTAGTTCCTTTTGCTCACCCTCCTTCCTTGCCATTCTCTCCTTACACTCCCGTGCGTTCCGTTCGGCCAATTCCAACTCTCTTCCAGCCCCCTCCCTTCGTCTTGCCTCACGCTCTCTGCGTTCGTTTTCCTTTCTCTCCTCGCGCTCTCTGCACTCGTTTTCCTCTTTCGCCTCACGTTCCCTACGTTCCGCCTCACGCTCTTCGCGCTCATTTTTCTCCCTCACCTCGCGTTCCCTACGTTCCGCCTCACGCTCTTTGCGCTCAATTTTCTCTCTCGCCTCGCGCTCTTCTTGTTCCTTCCTCCCTACTTCCTCACACTCCCTAAGGCTTCTCGCGGCCCTTTCGGCCCTCTCCCCGGTTTCCTTAATCAACGCCATTTCCCTCTCTAGCAGCACTCTCCCCTCCTCTAACCGTCTACCTACTTCCCTTTGACCTTGCTCTATTAAATTGAGACGGTACGCGGCATTTATATCTCTCACCCGTCTTTCTTTCACGGAGGATGTAGCAGTCTTATCGGTTGTAACGGATTCCCTCCGCCTCCCCGTCCTACTAACCTTCCCCCGCCTCTCGGAACTTCCTCCGACCGACGAGGCTGAATCCTCGGGGTTAACCTCGGATTCGTCCTCCTCTGGTCTCTCCCAACCCACTAATTTTACTCCCCGGGCATCGACTAAGTACTGCCCTACGTACACTACGCTAGGTTCTATACCCCCATACCGCCACAAGTCATACAGTTCCTCGGCAACCCCTCTCGCTCTCTCCTCGGCCAGTCCTCTTTGCCCGAAGCGCATTAGATAATAAAAGTGTCTATTCGACTTACCTAGTCTTCTCTTTAGTTTTACCTTGTCCATCTTCGCCCCTCCTCTGGCCTCCTCTAATAGTCTCCGGGTCGCGTTGTAGGCCCGTTGAAGTCGATCAGAAACCCCGACGTCCTCGTCGCCGACCTCTCGTCCGTCTCTCCGGGTCCGGCGTCGTACCGTCGGCCCCCCCGTCGCCGTTTCGGTGGGCCGCTCGTCGCTCTCGGCCTGTGGCTGGCCGGCGACATCGGTACCGACATCTCCTCCGTCTCTTCGGGTCCGGCGTCGTACCGTCGGCCCCACCGTCGCCGTTTCGGTGGGCCGCTCGTCGCCCTCGGCCTGTGGCTGGCCGGCAACATCGGTACGTCGACCCACGTCTCGTGTCAACTTGTCTCCGTCTCCCTCCGTCTCGCTCTCTCCTTCTCTTGGCTCGATCTCGGGTTCCAGGCGGCCCCCCTCATCCTGGACTGCCGGATGACCCGTTACTGATGGGTCCGGCGTTGTGGGCCTGTACCGCCTGGTTGCGGCCTCGCGGATCGTTGATTCTTCGTCCGGGGTCCGCGTCGGCGTTGTCTCTCCCGACTGGCTCATCTCGCTTGGTGATTGGTGGCTGGTGGTTTAGCTGGCTAGGGGAACAGTTCCGATTTAATTACTGAGTTTAGCGCGGGCGGCAGCACTGGTTTTAATTACTGTGACGGGATCCAGGAAGGATCCCGATTTATCCGTTGTTTAATTCACTCGTCCCCGCCGTGTGTATGAAAGGTAAAAGGGAATCCGTGTCGTTCGTTGTATATAATAACTGATATAGATATAGGGTATATAGATATAGGTGTACGGATAATGTTGTCGTATACAGAAGGCGGGATACGGTAATTAAAGTCCCGGTCCTTCCCTAGCTAAACTAACTAACCTAAACTAGCACCAATATTACACTGAGATAACTGAATTGATATGATTACTGCCAAGTGGCTATATTGCACGGTTGGCCTTGTTACTCTACCTAACCGATGCCTTTCCCCCCTCTGATTGGTTGATACCCTTGTTGGCGCCCTTTGGAGTGTTTCCGTTCACTCCACCTGTTCTCTCTGGGTTAGAGGTTTGGCCCCTGACCTTCATTGTGTGTTTCCTTCCCATTTTGTTGGGGTGGCACGAGTTGGTTGATTACCCAATCTCGTGGCTCCCAATATTGCTTATCGGCTTAACTTTATGGGGTGTTAGCGGGATTGAATAAGCTAACACATTTCACTTTGTCGTGCCGTGCCATGCCATGCGTATCTCACTGACGAACTCCTGCGAATGCTGATGGATGAAATCGCCGCTTATGCCAGTCTCCTCGAATCATGATTCCTTAGAAGAATTAACACGCGCGCATTTTCTGCTCAAGAAGCCAGTGGCCATGCTTCCCATATCGGAGATTAATGTTGGGGAGAAATACTGTAAACAGATGTGGCAACTGATGCAGTTGTTATCCCGCCGTTTTGCGAAATACATTTTGAGAAATACTATCTTTCAACTCAGAACTAAATTGTTTGCACAGCAAGAAAATATCAGTGCAAGAGACATGGTTCTAATAGTCGATTCGGATCTTCCCCGCAAGAGGTGGCAGATTGGTCATATCATCGAGACCCAGATATCCAACGACGGTTTCATGCGATCGGTAGAACTCATAGTTATGAGGCGTAACCATAGGAAGAAAGGAATAGTCTCCGAGACTCAACAACTCAATCGCCCAATTGGTCATCTGTGTCTGTTAGAGCAAGACCGAGAGTTATCCGGGAACTACGGTAAACAGGGAACTCTACCAACGACCATCTCCCAGATCCAATATACATCTATAGACTCAATAACTCATTATTTACAGGAGCAGGTGTGTGAGAACCCTTTATTTGTCTTTATTTTATATTTTATGTACGCCTTATTATGTAATTATATATTATTATAATAATTTTTATTTAATTTTATTTAGTAGAATAATTCTATAAGCAATTATTCAGTAAATTAGTGCAATACCCTATGTATGCCATATTAATTAATATTATAATACATATTATATTTTAGTTAATGACTGGAAATAATTTAATTTTTTCTCCTTTTCCTTACTGTCCGTATATTATTATAAATACGTGATTACAGAAAGATAGGTCACTTAATAAAGCAAATTCTACTTTGGTTCTACTGTACTTTATGTATTATTGATAAAAGTAGAGTATTAGGAATGCAAAGTTCAGATCCTCGTGTCTCGGCTAAACCAAGCTCCGGGTAGCTCGGTAGACATTGGAAACGACTTGCCTCTTCTCACTGACATTGTTTATTGCAATATTGCTCTCATACCGTAGTCCTAAAATAATAGTATAGTAGGAGATGTACATTTAACAGTAAATCTGTTAAACCATTTGACCATCTGAAATTCTAGTCGATTAAGATATTGTGGCACCCACTGATATACTTAAAAGACAAAATTTATAGAATCAGTGGTTAACGTCCCCAGACATGTTCTGGAATAAATCGGTGCCCATCCTAATTAAAAATAATAAAATTCATGGGAATAAATTTTAAATTCATGTCCCCTCATGAATTAAATGAAATTGTCAATTTAAGACAATTTATTAAAAAATTCCCTAAAATTACTCAATTAATAGATCGTGGGAGCGGAGATCACCCTATTACAACAGTGTGAGAGAATCTCCTAATGTGCATTTAAATAGCCGACAAAATTAATAAACATCATATAAAGTATAATAACCCGAGAGTCACTATTAAATATTACCCCAGATCTGTATGCATGAGAAATACCCTAATTCTACTGCTAGTTGAGCATAATGTCACCTTAGCAACAACAGCGCTAGTATTAAATACAGAAAAAGAACATTAGAAAGCTTGCCTCATTGATTAGAACGCATAGTGTATAGTAGCCAGGGATACACAACAACATTGTGACATTCTGGAAGCACTGACTAACGGAAATGTGGCCATAAATGTATGATTTGTTGTACGAATGTGGATTTGTGTGTTTATAGGTGAATGATACTACAAAAGTGTGTTTACAGTAGCGAGCCGCAATTGTGAAAGTCATCCTGTACCTGCAATCATTACCTCAAATATATTGAGTTGAGCCCTTGAAACGGAAAGTTAGAGTGACTCACGCTGGTTGTTGTTGTCATTGTGTAGCTACAATGTTGGTGAAGATCATAGCGATAGCAGTACGCCATCGCTGAGGACCTCTGACTGTCCGGAGAGCAGTTGGGAGAAGAGGCAGTGACGCCTGCTGGCCTTCTTAGTATAACTCTATATATTGACAAACTCTCACTTATATACAATGTTGGACTTCATAAAAGAGAATCTTGATATTATGGAGAGATATACTCAACCTCTACAAGCATTCCTCGATAGTCTATCAAGCGGTGATATTGGTAAAGAACCTGCAGCGGATGATAAACGATACGTCGAGCCATTGATGACAGAAGAACAACTCCAGCGTGAATTAGATTATTGAAGGTTCACCTCGAGCTACAATCATTGAAATGATATGTATATGGATTTTCTAAATATGTGACACCCTATCGATCTACACGATACTGACTATCTAGACACATAAACTGAGATGGTTTTATTTTGATCCCATGCGCAAAGACAATGTCGCAATAAACCAAGAATCGAGCATGATATCAGCCCCGAACGCGTGTAATCTCTGCCAGAGTTTTAGGGAAACACTCAAATGACCGGAAGAGAAGAATCAGTGAGAGTAGAAGCATATCGCGATTGGCGCAGTTTATAGTTTTATGAGCATTCCCCTCTGTCCTTCCTTGGCCATCTAAGCCATATTCGAAAATACCGCACTTTCCAGGTGGTTAGCTGATGTGTTCAGTCAAACCATACGTTCCCATCCACTTACCCTGGGAACTAAGCTCGCTAAGTTAGATGAACATAACAAATTCATCCGATTTGAATGTTTCAGGCGCTTTCTGACTGAACTCACCTTCACACACTGCACTGACCAAACTCAGCCTGCAGGACTCTGCCTCTGAGAAACTAGATAGTGCTGGATTTGCAATCTTTAAAGATGTTTGCATTTAAAATATACATTCCTCTGTTCTACAGAGAATCCCTTGGGGATATTCCGTCATGGAAATCCAAACTGTAGATTCTTCAAAAAGAATGACCACATCTATTGAAGTGATGACTTCTAGGAGCAATGATGATGATCACACTCTGGAGTGGTATTAAGGCCCTCAACATCTTACAGCCTATGACTATAGACATGCCAGCTATATTTCCCAGAAGCGGTGCCGATTATGCGCCTCTCGTGATCACACTACTCCATTAGACTCTGACGAACTTTGTTCTTATTTCAAAGAAAAACCCTTAATGGAGATTTATTGTGCTTATTGCCACATCAATAATAAGCATATCTTCGTTGTTTGTCCTTAGTTTATGACACAATGTCATTACTGTCAACTTAAAGGACACACTAGTTGTGATTGCCCTTTTAGCGAAAGTCGACATCGAAAGTGTAGACAAGTTAATTGTACTTCGATACATACGAGCTTGGGAAGCTAGCGCAAATCTTGAGTCTGTGAGTCGCGCCATCATTATTATTCGGGACATGCGTAAGAGGGAGTGTATACATTTCACCCCTTCTCTTTCCCATAGTCAAGCAAAAAACTTGTATTTCCAGCTACAAATTAATCAAAAACATTGGTTAGTGTATTTCCACCAAATATGTCTGGAAATATTTACGAAATATTAATCCGAGTAATATTGAATCTTATCATTTGATTAGCTTTATTAGTAGAGACCCCGAGTACATTGAGACGTTTGTAAATGCACACCCTGAGTTACAAGAAGTCCACCGACGTCCTTTATGAGTACAAAGAGAACGGGAATTAGAAAGAACCATTAAAGCCCGAAAATTTCTGACTACTCACAGTCCACCTACGGTGGTCGTACAGATGACTAAGACGGGACCAGTACAGGCTGCTGTCCTGAGACGGGCCTTAAAGGTTGTGCGCCCTCAATCCCTTGGGTCCTCTAATAAATGTGTTGATATCACAGGCCAATCAAAGGAGAGGAGAGAACCTCATATCGACATTGCTCAACCGAGTACCTCGACCGGCGGATACAACGACCGAAATTCAAATCATTCATATGCAATTGTATTGGACCCATCCCCCAGGCGCTATAGCTATCTTATTAAAGTGGCTCGTGCAGAGGAGAAAAAGACTGACTACTCAAAAGTTTAAGAAATTCCGTAAACGTTGTTCTAGAAAGAGGGATTGATTATTTAGAGTAGTAAACTTATTAGAAACTGTGACTCTAGGTATATGTTATAGACTTAAGTCCCATTTTCTGGGAGCGGTGTTAAAGGTTTTGTAGCAAAAATGTGTCGTTTTTGTGCAATACGCAAACTACTCTAAAACTGGTAGTATCTCAAGGGATTTGAGAACTTAGAAAACTAAGGCCCTTTAGCGTTTATTTTGGTATAGAGCTATTGTGACGAAATTAGCGTTTATTTTGGTATAGAGCTATAGTAACGTAATCACCAGCCATTGGCCAGTATTTTCTTTGTCCCATAGCATCTATGTTATTTTCCCGGCCAATCTATTTTCCCGAACAATTTTCACTTTACGGTTTCTTGAGGCCTTGTTTACATATGAATATGCCGCAGTGCGACAAAATCATTGATTCTGACTTCTGCCCAAGACCATCAGCGGTCAGAGGGCTATCAAGCACAGTCAATTATCTCTCCACTTACTGCAGTCAGTCTCTGCACTCTCTTCACTTATGGCAAATATCTAACTGCTGATTAACTGCTGGCACCGCATATTTTATACTGTTTTATACTGTTATTCATTGTTGTTTGGTAACATATTTAATGGATGCTTATATTTGGAGAATACATAAGAATAATCGATAATTTCCCCTAACTTTCTTTATTATTGAGGTAAGCAGAATGGAACATAAGTAACAATTGCTTGGCTCAAATTACAGTGGTCTGTATGAATTTTATGCTATTCCATAACCCAAACGTAAGTGAGCTAAATTTCTCCTTATATATGAGTAAAATTGGTAACAGTCGGCAAATTAACGTGTTTCAGTACTATTGTCGGTAAAGTGAGTGCGAGCGAATAATTATACATTCCTAAAGCATGTAAAAACGGTGACGTTTCATAACCCTCCGTTGTTATTAGTATAAGTCATAACTCTGTCTGATATTTAAAGCGCAGCATCTAAAGGAACTGTTGATATTGCCCTGAAAGTAAACATAGTTTTTGGAGATCATATAGTAGAGATCAATCGAATAATACAAAGTAGCCTACCACACTCTCGGCTATAGAATTCAGTCTCCCACACACAGTGGGTCATACGCCGTGCTAGAATGGCTTCTACTGTGGTCATATTTTGTACGGGCTGTCAGACATCATAAGACACATAAATTAGCAGGTTAAACTGTTAAAGGTCTAAAAGCGTGGACATACACCAACCGTAAATTCAACATTTATTAGAAGCTATTGATGATAAAAATTTGAATATTGACAGCGTAGCAGCAGCATTGTGTATTCAAAATTTCAAAAATTTTACATTTGGCCTACAGAATTATGTGAGTCCGTATCAAAATATTTATTGGGTGATAGTGTAAAACATTGAACCCAATATACTCTATGATGCAATGGGAAAATCCGCTCAGGGAAGAAAATTAATAAATAAAGAAACTGCAAGGTGGTGTCCTGAAAATGAAGTCTCATCTCACTGCTTACTGTATACAGATAAAGTCAATCAACAAAGCAGTTAAACAATCTATTCGGCTTCTAGACAGCCGATAACTTATAACCCTTCGGCCGCTCAGCCTTCGGCGGTGGACCACACCGACCTGGACCCCAAAGTGTTCCGGGACAACCTTGCCTTGCGGTATGGGTTGACGCTACCCGGCCTCCCGGCTAAGTGCGAGGGGTGTGGGGAGTCTTTTTCGACGTCCCACGCCCTTAATTGCAAGTCGGGGGGTTTGATTATCAAGCGGCACAACGAGGTGCGGGAGGTCTTCGGGGACTTAATCGCGTCCGCGTTCGGGGGCTCGTGCGTCCAGCGTGAGGTTACGCTGGCGTCCGGCTACCTGGACAGACAGGGCCGCGAGGTGGGTGGAGTAAGGGTGGACCTTCTGGCGAGGGGAGTCTGGGCCGAACAGAGGGTGGCGTCATTTGACATTGCGGTTGTAAACGCTGACGCCCCCTCTTATGTTAACCGGTCCCTAGACTCCGTTCTCCAGCAGAGGGTCCGCACGAAGAAGGTACACTATGCCGCAGTGTGCGAGGACCGTCGGATCTCCTTCACCCCCCTAGTCGGAACCACCGACGGGGTGTGGTGCAAGGAGGCCGATATCCTAATCCGCCACCTCGCGGAGACCCTGGTGGCCCGGCAGCGTGGAATGCGCGAGCGAGGCCTAGCCTGTGTGCTGGGCGGAGTGCAGAGGCGCCTATTGTTTGCGTTGCTGCGCTCAAACTCCCTGTGCCTGCGTGGCGGTAGGCGGCCATGGAGGGCGCTCGGGTTTGGGGACGGTGCCGGTCTGCGGGGGTTTGACCTCCAAGACCGGTACTGAATCCAAGTTTTAGACTTGTGTTTGGTGGAGGGATGTAAAAATTCTTACTAAATTTAATTTTGGTGGTGGTGGAAATTAAAATTAAAAATTGTATTTGACTTTTTATTAATTATAATTAATATTATTAAATAACATTAAATATAACCCTTCGGATGAATTCATTAATTTTAATCAATTAAATTAATTTATATTAATTGATTAATTACTTATTTAATTAACTTTATCATTTATTATCTACATATAAGTATGTAGGTAGGCTATGCTTGCTTCACAATAATTAATTAATATTTCCAATACAATATACATTTCGCAAATAATTGATAATACATTCTATTGCGAGCACTATTGCGTGAGTATACACTTGCCGCACAATTATTTAATTATACATTCTGTGCTGCACAATTAATTAATAATACATCGTCACCTTCAAGGCAGAACCCCCTAAGTCGATTTTTTTCGATTTTCATGTTTTTGACTTTTTGCATAATTCGATATCGGCTTTTAGGTCTGGCAGAACCCCGAAGCTTTTCTACCAGCCATTTTTGAGTTACAGTATAAGCCAAAGACAGATCCCCGTAACTTATGCCCACTTCGAGGCAGAACCCCACAAGTCAATAATTGGCTTGCAAAACACCGTAAATTCAAGTATATGAAATTCAGTCCACCTGGCAAAACCCCTTAAATTAGAAATAACAACCTGTAAAACCCCTTAAATCAGAAACAATAGCCTGGCAAAACCCCGTAATTTATCATTTATATACTGGTTTGTATTGCGGCCAGGATACAAATATTAATGAGAGACACAAACATTATTGAGGGACGCAAACATTAATGAGGGACACAAAACATTAATAGGGGTCCATGGTTGCCAATGGATATTAATATGAGCGATGGTGATGCTTGCCATCAGACGATCAGATATTAAGTGATTAACTGGAATTAATACTACCATGGGAACGTGAGCTTCGATCAAAGTACCGCCGTTTTGTATACATTCCATCTTCCTAATTAGATGGAAATTAATTGAAAGCGATGTTCGGTTCTGTTGTTCAGTAAAATATGTTAATATTTATTGTTGTTATTGTATTGCTTGACAGTAATGATAATTGTAATACTGTAATATATTGTATGTGTATGGGTGGTAACATGAATCATACTAAGCGCGAAGGGCGATAGTGCCCATGATTAATGTTTGTGCCCTTGATTGATATCTGTCCCTCGTTTAGTGTTTGTGTCCCTCATTAATGTTTGTGTATCTCATTAATGTTTGTGTCCCTCATTAATGTTTGTGTATCTCATTAATGTTTGTGTCCCTCATTAATGTTTGTGTCCCTCATTAATGTTTGTGTCCCTCATTAATGTTTGTGTACCTCATTAATGTTTGTGTCCCTCATTAATGTTTGCGTCCCTCATTAATGTTTGTGTCCCTCATTAATGTTTGTGGACCTCATTAATGTTTGTGTCCCTCATTAATGTTTGCTTCCCTCATTAATGTTTGTGTACCTCATTAATGTTAGTGCCCTTGATTGATATCTGTCCCTCGTTTATTGTTTGTGTTCCTCATTAATGTTTGTGTCCCTTATTAATGTTTGTGTCCCTAATTAATGTTTGTGTACCTCATTAATGTTTGTGTCCCTTATTAATGTTTGTGTCCCTCATTAATGTTTGTGTCCCTCATTAATGTTAGTGCCCTTGATTGATATCTGTCCATCGTTTATTGTTTGTGTTCCTCATTAATGTTTGTGTCCCTTATTAATGTTTGTGTCCCTAATTAATGTTTGTGTACCTCATTAATGTTTGTGTCCCTCATTAATGTTTGTGTCCCTCATTAATGTTTGTGTCCCTCATTAATGTTTGTGTATCTCATTAATGTTTGTGTCCCTCATTAATGTTTGTGTCCCTCATTAATGTTTGTGTCCCTCATTAATGTTTGTGTACCTCATTAATGTTTGTGTCCCTCATTAATGTTTGCGTCCCTCATTAATGTTTGTGTCCCTCATTAATGTTTGTGGACCTCATTAATGTTTGTGTCCCTCATTAATGTTTGCTTCCCTCATTAATGTTTGTGTACCTCATTAATGTTAGTGCCCTTGATTGATATCTGTCCCTCGTTTATTGTTTGTGTTCCTCATTAATGTTTGTGTCCCTTATTAATGTTTGTGTCCCTAATTAATGTTTGTGTACCTCATTAATGTTTGTGTCCCTCATTAATGTTAGTGTACATCATTAATGTTTGTGTCCCTCATTAATGTTTGTGTACCTCATTAATGTTTGTGTCCCTCATTAATGTTTGTGTCCCTCATTAATGTTAGTGCCCTTGATTGATATCTGTCCCTCGTTTATTGTTTGTGTTCCTCATTAATGTTTGTGTCCCTTATTAATGTTTGTTTCCCTAATTAATGTTTGTGTACCTCATTAATGTTTGTGTCCCTCATTAATGTTTGTGTCCCTCATTAATGTTTGTGTCCCTCATTAATGTTAGTGCCCTTGATTAATATCTGTCCCTCGTTTATTGTTTGTGTCCCTCATTAATGTTTGTGTACCTCATTAATGTTTGTGTCCCTCATTAATGTTTGTGTACCCCATTAATGTTTGTGTCCCTCATTAATGTTTGTGTACCTCATTAATGTTTGCGTCCCTCATTAATGTTTGTGTCCCTCATTAATGTTCGTGTCCCTCATTAATGTTTGTGTCCCTCATTAATGTTAGTGCCCTTGATTGATATCTGTCCCTCGTTTATTGTTTGTCCCCCTGATTAATGTTTGTCCCACATTAATGTTTGTGGCGCTGATAAATATCTGTCCCTCATTTAATGTTTGTGTTCAAGTTGCTATAAGTTACTCTAGGTTGCCGGACGTTTTGGACAATTTGGTCAGCAACTAGCAACGTAATTTGAGTAACATTAACTTTTAGTCTCCGTTATATGAGGCATCTTTTACAGCAACAAACTTTGCGTTTACATAGAGCAACTTGATCGGCAACCTGACATGCTCAATAAGTTGCTGATAGAGTTGCTCACAATGTTGCCACGTACTGTAGAAAAAACAGGTCTTTAATTATTCGTCATGACGTACTGTAAGTGAACTTTACTTTAACTTTAACGTAGCTGTATCCCTGTAGCTAGACTTTGTTCTTACTGTAGAGTACCACCCATGGCTATATTTTGTACTTAGAGTTCCGCTTTCATGAATCTAAATTTTGTTCTTATAGTTCTGCATTTGGCTACGTTTTGTTCAATTTGTATTGATACATGATTCTAACTACAGTCCCGTACTTATTTTAGAAGCAATTAATACCAAAATATCAAAAACTTATGGAGCCCTTTAGAATTTTGAATTCAACAATTTCCAACATGTGCGCAAGTGTGTTAGCTATATACTACTACTACTACTAGGTCGAGCGAACTCGGACAGTGGAAATGAGATCCTTCCAGGCTTCCCGATTCTCCATAGTTGTCGCAATTTCGTTTCTCCCAAGTTCAGTATCCCTTTCAAGTTGATCTATATATGTTATGGCAGGTCGTCCACGACTACGCTTTCCATGAGTTGGTTGCCAGAGAAGTAGATCTGGTATGACCTCGTCTTTACTTCGCCAGCAGTGCCCACTGAATCTTAATCTGCGTTCACGGAGGGTGGTTGATACAGGTGGTATTGTACCATAAAGCTCGGCGTTTGTCATGTGTTGTCTCCAGCTGATGTTTAGGGCTTCCCTTAGTAGTCTTGTGTAGCAACCATCAATTCGTTGTTCAAGTGATTTAGTCAGCGTCCAGGTCTCACCCCCGTATAAAAATACACTTTCCAATGTGGCTCGAAAGAACTTAGTCTTCAGGTGCCTGGAGAGATCTGATTTCCAGATGGTATCCATTTTTGATAGAGCTACCCAAGCCTTTGCTTTCCTAACTTCTATGTCCTTTTTGCTACTCTCTATCCATGATCCAAGGTACTGGAAGTCATCGACCTTCCTTAGTTGATTATTATCAATGGTTGTCAAGTTTCCATCAACATTAAAGGTCATGAATTCGGTCTTGGTAGCATTTATATGCAATCCAACCTCCTTAGCAGCCCTCTCCACTTTATTTAGTAGAAGCTGTGCATCTGCTAGCGTATTAGAGAGCAGGGCGATGTCATCCGCAAAGTCGGTGTCTGTGACTGTAGTTGCCGGATATCTACTACTTCTGCGTTCTTGAAGTGTGAATCCCAGATCTTCACCCTTTGTGGCCGTCCTCATTGCGTAATCCAGCACAATTACAAATAGTAATGGTGCTAATGTGTCACCTTGCAGTACGCCAGCCAGGATTGAGAAAAACTCAGTTTCACCGTCAGGTGAGAGTACCTGCGCTTCTGTGTCACAATATAACAATCCAATGCCAGCAACAATTACTTCTGGTATTCCATAAGCTCTTAGGATTTCAAGCATTTTACCTCTATGGATGGAGTCGAATGCCTTCTTGAAGTCCACAAAAGTCATGACTGCGGGGAGATTCTTTGACTTAATTCCTTCAATCAGTCTCCGTAGTGCAAGTATCTGAGCTATTGTTGATCTACTTGGTCGAAATCCGTTTTGGCTCTTACGCAGTAGTTTCTCTATGTGAGGCCTAATCCTATATAGAATTATTTTATTGTATATTTTGGCAGCTACCACAAGCAGACAGATCCCACGATAGTTTGTTGGTATGCCGAGGTCTCCTTTCTTGGGGAGAGGCTTTAGTTGACCTTTAGTCCAAATTGGTGGTGGCTTTTCCCCTTTTAACATCCGGTTGCAAACATTCAATAATGGTCTATTTAGCACTCCGGTTTTCCATACCTCCGCTGGGATTTCATCTAATCCACTCGCTTTATTATTGGACACGCTTTTAATGCTTCTTTGGAGTTCGGCAGGTGTGAAGTCCCCTGTTTCTATAGGTAGTGTCTTGTCATATATTTTCCTTGTAGGGCTGACCTCGATGTTTGGTGGCTGCCCAAGCAAGTTGCTGAAGTTAGCTATATTGTATGTGATTATTTGTTATTATTGCGTTTACAGGTAATACTAACACCTGATCATGTGCTAGTTAACATGTTAGATAGCACGTATTACCTAATAACAAATGCGCACATGTATTACGTTGGCACTACGCACTAAATAATTAAGGACGTACGATACGCCTTGGCTACTATTTGATATATTTTGCTTTTTTTTTGTAAAAATTCGGACTTGTGGTGTTTTGCCAAATTGAGGATACCTTGTTTTCTAGGCAATACCCCGCAACTATCGTATAGTTACGGGATAATACCAGAAAACGGTGTCCCCCTTGTTTTGGCAAAACACCATAAGTCAGAATTTTTTCAAAAAAACCGCAATATATTTCAAAGGTAATTCTAAATCAAATTGAAAGTTTAGTTATATGAATTCTATATATATTTAGTTATCAAAAAACACAATAACAAGTAAACTGGGACATCTCTCTAAAAAATAAACAGTTTTTATCGATTATCTCAGAACTACAAAAATCGACTTAGGGGGTTCTTTTGTTGCGACATTATGTTGCGACCCTAGCCCCCATGATGGGATCGAACCCACGATCCAAGGAGAGATGGGACTTCAATGCCACCGATTTAACCAACTATACCTGAAATACTACGTGGAAAAACTTAAGTATAGTGATAGTAGTGATCGTAAATCACATATACAACGAAATACTGTTCAAAATTTATTTTCCAGTATAAAAACTTTTCTGTAAACATGGTATTTATGTTGTTAAAGAACTAGAAATTGGTCATTTTAACAAATTATGGTCATATGAACTTATAGGATATTAAATATACACTAGGCCTACTATACACACACCAAATTTTGCCTACTCAATCTCATAGATATGATGTACAGAAAACTTCATGAACACTACTAAAGATATATCTAATAGTGATACTTAAGGTACATTGTGAAAGCGAAAGGTATATAAGTAATAAAGATATTTATTGAATAAACACCGGCATAAACATTCATTGGTCGTTGCTCTCAAAACAATATAACGAGTGCATAACGATTTCAAGTGTGAGTCCGTAACATTTTTTTCTGTGAGTCCGTAACGAACAATTTCTCTATAAATGAGGTTTATCAGTATATGTTTGTGCTATTAATTAACAAATTTATAAAATTTGATGTATCTACCTCGCATTGTGAATGTTATAATAATATATATATATAATGTTATAACGTATGACGTTGAACATTTCAAGAGAATTTGTCAAAATAAAATTGGGTAATTTTTCTTTGTCCATTTACATGGGAGTGCGTAACGGGTACTATAATTACAATATCCTATGAATCTAATGAGATACAACTCTTTTTTATAAGTCAAAGTAAAGATGTACCATTAATCCATCAGCCGCCATAGGTAAATGTTATTTATATTGTAAAGTTATTAATTAAATATGCCAATTAATTTCGAAAATTGCGTATGAATGTGAGTCCGTAACGATGGAATTGCCCATCTACTTGTAATTTTGGTGCTGCAAAATATCCACTCCAGTACTTTTTTTGAAATATTTTTTTTCGGTCGGATTCAGACTAGTGAAATCTACGTACTAACAAAAAATCAGACGTTTTCATTAAAATTTGTAGATTTTAGAAAGGGGGGGGTCAATATGACCCCCCCCCCCTCCCCGTATTTGTACAACATTTTATAGCCCGGTAATAATAGGGTTAAATATACATGGCAGTAATATATTCGTAGGCCTACGCATTGAATATTATATGGTGGTGTGATGATATTACCCAAACAACCCTTGCCAGCTATTGCATTCTAAAACCTCAAGGAACATTATTGAATATTATGGCCTTGAATCCTAACATAAGACCTACCGTAGTAACATTGTCGTACTAATGCTTATAATATACTAGAAGGTGAATTTACGATTCGGATTAAATAGATTTTGTTCGTGGCATATCCATGTTTACAGACAGGCTAAATAAGTAACATTGTTGGAATAATAATTAAATTAATAAATAATTAAACGAATTAGAATAAATTTATAATGCTATTAAATTCTTACATTATTATTTTTATATCTATGTTAATAATATATAAATATCTTATTTTTCAATCAAGTTTGAACATACTGTACAGTATAGTACAAATATGTTTGTTGGCACATAGAGAATAAATAAAACAATAGGAATCCGTAGAACAATGTACAGTATAAAAGTAAATAATTAAGAGCGAGCATGTCCCTCCCTAGCTACACTGAATCCAAACAGTTGTCTCACCGATTTTCTTAAAGGCGAATTTGAGACTGTTAAAAATAAATATGCGTTGAAGGTAAAGATATCGGCCCAAAGTGCATTGCAATATTACAGCAATAACTATTAAAAAGTATAAGTTTAACTAGATTACTCTACCTATTTAATTTGTTATATTAGCACGGGAATACATTAATCTAGTTTGGTCTTTAATATCTTCGACATCAGAAAAATCTGAGGTGATGTGAAATCCTAAATATATAAATTTGTTTACCTACATTTGTTCCTAATTTATTACCATCCAATGTAAAATCCGTATGCTAGAATATGTAGCCGAAGGCAGGACCTTATCGCCCCTATAAATTGCATTTTTGTTGGGAACTTATCGCCCCCAGTTCATAGTTTTTAGGAACTTATCGCCCCTGGGTCTTTATCGCCCCCGAGTCTCTCCCCCCTTTCTCATACTTCCTCTAAGTCACATATTTTACTGTAGTTTATACTCAAGTAGTTTCAGTTAGAGGAGGCCAACAATTAGAAATTATATTATTCATATTTTCATATTCAATTCATAGACTAAGCAGCAGCTTGATTTAGTGTTAACCATTTGTTGCACTTGTTGCTTTTAAGCAACAGTTATATTATTAAGTATTAAGTAAGTAAGTCAAGTCAGGTCCCCAGATACTGCTACCACTCGCACTATGGCAGTAATGTTGTAATACCTGTAGCTGTCAGCTTATTAGGGCAGGCCCGATAAGCAAAGCACCAGTAGCCTATTAATTCATTATTTATAATAAGTGAATTGTTGTGGGGCGAGTGACGCGGTGTATTAAATATACAATGTAAATAGGACAATATGATAATGCTCTCCATAGCGAAAAATATCAACCGGCCCTATTGGGGCTCGAATACACCGCGTCACTCGCCCCACAACAATTCACTTATTATTATTAATTAACAGCCTGGGCCAGGTATACGGGGTTGCAGTGGTTTCTACAACACTGTATAATAGTTATTCTTTGAGGCATGGTTGCCATTTCTGGCAGAGCACGGGAATAACGAACTTGTACTTTCCATTGAGTGATTAGTTGGCCTAAATATGATCTCCCACTCTACAGCGAAATATTCATCCGGTCTGGTAGCTCAGTACACTCACCCGGCTGATGATAACCAGAAGTTTGAAACCTAGGTACCGGGTTCGAGCCCCAATAGGGCCGGTTGATATTTTTCGCTATGGAGAGCATTATCATATTGTCCTATTTACATTGTATATTTAATTCATTATTTAGTTGATCAAGAGTGGGTTGGTTTTAGTCCCATCAACTAAATAAGTCGTTGAGGGCTATAGCGTCTAGGGCACCATTGAAGGCAAAGGCTTGAGTACGCGTTATGCGATTTCCTCATCGGTTTAAAGCAGTTGGTTTAAGATGTTTAATGAGATTTATACATTAGATGTATAAGCCCATATCTAATGTACAAACTAACTCAGAATTAAGTAGCTCCCTGCTTAATCTACCAATAATCACTACTTATTGTACTATAAATATAATATGCTTTATTTAACGTACGTCCCAAGATCTTTTATTTACCAAACGATCGCAGCGAGGGAGGTAAATAATTCAGATCGAGGGGCGGAAAGGTAAATAATGTGTTATAACTATCGCTCAATATGTAATTTTATTGTTAAAATCATTCTTATAATTATAATTATTAAAATATATTGTTGTTTTAAAAATAAGAAATTAAACATTGCACCAGTCGCACCGCAGTAATTCATCGTCCTTATTGTTGATACCAATTGAAAGGTGTCGTTACAAGGATTTCAAATTTGTAAATAACTATTAATGATATTGAGAAATTGCTGAGATATGGTCGTTCAAAAAGTGCAGGTCTTAACTTTTCAATTTCGTAGAAGATAGACTTTATGATTCTCTACAAGCAACCAAAATTTCAGCTCTGGAAAATGAGGCGTTCACGAGAAATTTAACATTTTCTAAAAAACACATAATCTGTCGTAACTGACGTCAGACTGCATGATTTTTCACCAAACTTTACAAATTTTCTAAACTTTCCCTCTACTACTTACCTACTAAGTTTGGTTCAATTTCAAATCAGCGATGCCAAGAAATTCGCGTTCAAAGATTTACCAGACAAAAAGACGGACAGACGGACAGACAGACAGACGGACAGACAGACGGACATGCCCCATTTGCCCTATATGAACCGTATGCCAAGGCTCGCCGACTACGTGTCTCGCCCCACAAAATTACTCCTCTTGAAAACACTAACTTTACCATACCATAATTACTGTAATCAACTATTAATCTCATTACATACTACTGTAATAAACACGGATACAAGGATAATTATAGAAATTTGTAAAGGTACTAGTATTCTATGCATTAATAACTATTTTTGGAAAACGGATATAAGACTCTACAGGAACAGAACTACGGGAAAAGGGTAAAATACCAATATTAAAAGGGGTAAGAGAGTATTTTGGTTTAATATATTTATTTAAATACATATACAATCTTTCTGAACCATTTAAAGTAATAGATCAATCGTTTTTACCAAAGAATAAAATAAATTTAAATACACGCTCTAAAAACGTAAATATACCGAAAACCTAAAACAGATACGGATACGAAAGCATAATAGTAAGCCTAATAAAAACATGGAATGCACTGCCAATCAAAATAAAGAAAATTACAAATCGTAACATTTTTAAATCAAAATTAAAAAATAATTCCTACCAAAATATAGCCATGATGGCGGACTTGCACCCATTACTGTCGGGAGCTGCCCTGCTGGGTGGGGTGGTGTTTTCTTTTTGTTTTAATTTACTTAAGTAAGGCTTTAAAGTAATTTAACAAATTATGGACCGTATATAGTATAGTGACTTGCATTGCAATTCTAATCTTTTATAGTTATTTGTAGGTATTGTACAGTACGGTACACGGTGCAGCCAAGCTGCCCCCTGGAACCCTGTGACGCTTCTTATTTGCTTACATTTATCAGTACATTGTGTATTAAATGCCTCATGCAAATTTCATTTAATTGAGTTTTTAGCAAATAAAATAATTAATTATTTATTATTTAGTTATGAATTTCTTTATATGTTTTCTCATTCATGTTTCGATGAAGGTTCCATTGTTATATTCATATTATTTTCAGTGAGCATCATTACTCTAGTATCAAGCTTAGTTAAATAATCATTTACATTGCTATAAAATGTAGATACAATCGAAACTTCCTCATCGTCGTCAATCACTTCTTCAATAAGGTGAAATATTTTTTAAATTTTAAATTTTCATATTCCTTTAAATTTGTATAATATCTATTTATTTTACCGTATATAATTCTTAAATCTTCTATATTTACCTGAGAGCCAGCATCTAATAAAATACCTGCTTAGTGACCAACTTAAAACAAAAAAATTTCAATATGTCACCTTTTTCCGCTTCGCGCTGCACGAAACATATTCATTGATTTTTGCTTTTTTCGGAATTTTACTTTTTTTCAAATGTCTAATGCAAAGTATTTTACTCTATTTTCCTCCAACTAGAAAGGTATATATACCTTACCTGTTGTTTTAATCATTAATGGTTAAATATCGTTTATTGTTTTGTTTAGAAAAGCCTGCCTCTGTAACCTGTCAATATAGTTTATTGTTTTGGTTAGAAAAGCCTGCCTCTGTAACCTGTTACTTTCCCTCTATTGATAAGAATATCGTTTATTGTTTTGGTTAGATAAGACTGCCTCTGTAACCTGTTCCTTTCCCTCAATTGGTAACAATATCGTTTATTGTTTTGGTTAGAAAAGCCTGCCTCTGTATCCTGTCAATATTGTTTATTGTTTTGCTTAGAAAAGGCCCCCAATGCACCCAATGGGATCCCATTGAGAGACTGCTCTGTGGAAATCAGAATGGGTTCCGTAAAGGTCGTGGGACCATGGAGCCCATTTTGGAACTTAGAAGGATAATTTAAGAATTATCAAAAAAGAAAGACAGACATCTGGCTGTTATCTTTGTTGACTTCTTCAAGGCCTTTGATTCAGTATCACGTATGTTCAGCATACTCTCATTATATGGGATTCCTGATGAAATTATTGCAGCAATCAGATCAGTATACGATGGTTCGACAACATTTGTGTCTACTGTTGACGGTGACACAGAACTATTTGAAGTGTTATGGGGCGTCCTCCAGGGAGACACACTTGCACCATTCTTGTTCATAATTGTTGTTGACTACGTTCTACGCATGTCCTTAGATCATCATAATGGTGATGGGGTGATGATAACTCCACCTACTGGCTCCAGAAGTCGAGGAAATCCTGCCAAGTACCTAACTGATCTAGACTTTGCTGATGACTTAGGAGTACTCTCAGAATCACTAGAAGGAGCCCAACGGCTCCTCAGCTCATTAGAACATGCTGCTTCTAGTGTTGGTCAATTAACACCAAAATGACCAAAATTTTGACATTTAACGTTGAAAGTCTTCAGCAAGTCTCTGACCGGATGAGCATAAGCTCAAAGGATGGTATGCTTGAGCATGTGGACGACTTCTGTTACCTCGGATTATGGATACGGAAGTCAGTTGAGGACCTTCGAATACATAAGGGAAAGGCATGGGCAGCCTTTGGAAGTCACAGAGAATTAATCGGAAACTTAAGGTCCGATTATTTAGAGCAGCAGTATAGTTCCAGTTCTCCTCTATGGGAGTCCATGCTGGGCTCTAACTGCCGAGGACACCAAATCTCTGGATGGCACATTCACAAGAATGCTACGCCGGGTTCATTGTGTCAAGTACAATGCACACATTTCCAACCAGACACTATATAACATTGGAGGTGTCTCATTGGTTCTACCAAGCTTGACACTAGAACAAAGTCGCCTCCGCTTTGCAGGACATTGCTTTCGCCGTGAGGACCAGCCAATGCATAATCTTGTGCTTTGGCGGCCTCATGGAGTGAATAAGCATGGTGGACATCACATGACTTTCTTTAGACGCATCTTAAAGGACACTGGCCTTGAAGATGCGGATGATCTAGCAAATGTCATGCAATGGCGGCGCAATTTTGTCGACAAGCCTGCACAGCATTCTTAAAAATGCAGCTGCAATGCAGCATGCCGATCCCCCACACCGAATATATAGGGATTTTAAACTATAGCTGAATTTTCTAAGATCATTAAGGTTAAAAGATAAGAGGACATTGTGAATATTACAATTGTAGTTTATTATTTTTCAAACTGTAATAATTATTGCCTTCTAAGTAACTTTATCAATAATTAATTTCTTTACATTATGGCCAATGAAGGGTTGTACAGGGATACTGAAATCGACTTGGATGAAATTCCAGGGCCAACAGATGGTGTTTATGAAGTCATACCAGATAATTTGCCAACAAATTCGTCACCAGATATTGTGAACTCTGGAACATCAGAGGATAACGTGGTTAGGAATGAAGAAGTAATAGGGAGGGGCAGTGTGTCAATGAGAAGATGGTGGGCTGGTGTTTTAAGTGGAGTTACAATGGTGTTCATATTGGTTGCAGTGGCAACAACGTGTATTTTGCTATCTAATTACAAAGAAGATATCGAAAACGCGATTGAAAATCAAAATAAAATTATTGAGAAACTGACTGAAAAGATTGAAAATCAAAATGGAATTCTTGAAAAACTGACCGATAAGATTGTTGAGCACATGGATATGGAAGCTGAGCCATTAAAGTGTCCTACTGTATCCTGCTGCTTTTCGGATGACATTTTTGAAGAAACATTCACTGTAGTAGAAAACAGTGCCAGTTCTGAAGTTGGAATTATAAACGTTGAAGGTGTAATTGAAATTGAAATAGTTAAAGGGGACGTACAAGGTTTATTTGCTGTACAAAAACCAAATAAAATTGTAACAGTATATGGACTTGACTACGATGCAGGTTCTATTCAATACGTTCTCAGAGTTAAAGTCCTGTTGCAACATTGTGCGCATTTCGCTACAGTGACCATCAATGTAGAAAACATAAATGATGAATTTCCACGGTTCACCGAAAGTACAGTTTATGGTGTTGCCGATGAATGCGATAAATTGGGAACTGAACTCGTTCAACTTGTTGCCAAAGATTTGGATCCTGCTGATACTCTCACTTACAGTTTAGAAAATTGTTCGCCATTCTCTGTTAATGATCAGACGGGAATAGTTCGTCTAGAGAATGAGTTTGACCCAACTCTAATTGGAACATGCAGATTATGCTTTCCCAAGGTAATAGATGAAGCTGGACACGGAGCAAGCACTACTGCTAACCTTTGTATTCATTCTACTTCTAATTTAGCTGCCATCCACTTTCAAAATACTTTGAATGAGATTGAAAAATCGATTCTCCAAGTAAGTCAAATACTTTCAAACACATTAAGTTTAAGATCACGCCATATTATGATCACAAATGTTGCGATAAGTTATGATGAAAATTGTATTCGGAAACATCATGAAACCACACTAGAATTTACTGCAGTCCGTTTGAGTGACATTTCTGTTATTGATGAATATTTACTCTTAAGCACCAACCAGATCTACACACGATTAAGCAGTGATCTTTCTGATTTAATTTTAGAACTGAGTTATAATGGTTTGATATACATTGACCACTATGATGCACCAAAATGTGACCAACAGTGTTCCTCTTCACTACCAGACTGGTGCTTTGGGTTATATTCTACTGTTGATGTAACTGAAAATACACAATTTGTTGAAGTGTATGATTATTCTAACTTGGCTTCTTTGCAAAGCATTACAATTGGAAATGTAAATGGGGGACTAGATGATTTTGATAATTTCGTAGTTCGCAATAAAGCTATTGATATTAAAGGTTCTGATTATGAAATTAACAATAGGTTTACACTAAAGGTAAATTTGATTGGTAAATTATGTACATCAACAGCTGTTATTGATGTTAGTATACTAGATGCGGACACAACGCGATAATGAAAGCTCATGTGAATATGGATTGAAGTGAAAGCTTGAAGAAACATTAATATTAGTTGATTATTTAATTAATTGTCAAGTAAGAAACCTTACCGGTAGGTGTGCATGGACGAAATATTGCAAAAAATAAGTATGAACTAAGACACAACTGGACAAGCATAAACTGCAAAAGCTTGGAATTGTATTATATTCGCAAGCCCTGTCCCAATATCAACAAGCATAAACGTGATTTGCGCAAGTTTGTGGTTCTGCTTCCCTGTGGATAGTTACTGGTATCTCTTCATTTCATTGACCGTTCCTTATTCCTTTCGGACTTCACGCTCAAAATGTCATATCTTGGCTTGGCCTCCTGAGAATGCCTTTGTGAGGCGAACCTACACTAATTGCATGCAACTGTCAGGTCCAGTTGCTTTTTAGTTCATCGTTTTTTACATACTTTTAGTCCATGCATACATACCGGTAAGTATTTTTACTTAACTTTCTTCATATGAATATATTTATGATGGAACTTTATCTCTACAGTGTTATTGCTACATTGTCAGCAAGCGATATCTAAACATTGGCCTATGACAACATAATTCAGTCTTCAGAGTTCAACAAAATGGCTAAACTGGTTTACTGAGTGCGATAGGCATATTGGTTACATTACAGCACTACTAGTTCAATGGAACTATTTATTGTTGGGGGGGGGGGGGGGGGGGGACTTATCATTAATATGTTTTCAAATTTTATTTGTTATATATAAATTAAATTTTTCCTCCCCTCCATAGTTCGCCATGGTAGGAAGTTTCATTGTTGCTTTCATTATATATTTGGTAGAGTCCATAAAGATGACAACATATATAAGGTTCTGTGAATAATAATTTATAAAAATAATTTAAAAGAAAAATTACAAAATTAACTCGCCTTAATTCTACTCAACTTAATTTTATAATTTATTCATTTCAGTCATTAAAAACTCTGAATTCATTTATTTTAACTGGATTAACAAACATTAGGATAGTTAATTAGCGTAGTACTGAATATATGGTCTAGTGTATGCTGTATATGTGATGGGTGATTTACCTATTTCAAACAATAATATAATATTATAATAATTTACTATAGAACGTACTGATATAAATTGAAGTAGTACATAAAAACTTACTTAATATCACATAACTTATAGCGCCAGTCAGAGTCGGACACACTATTTCTACTATAAGTTTATAGCTATTCGTGTTCGACCTCCGATTATTATATTAAATTTAGTTCATTTTCTATAATTAATAATATTATGGTAAATATACATTCTATTCAATTCAAAAGTGTTTGATACATTTATTAGCTCTTGTTTTTTTTGCTTTACAAGCCTAATTTATTTTTAAAAAATGCTAAAATTATTAGCTAAAACTTATTAGATCTTATTAGTACCATATTGTTAAGTACGGTTTACAATCAATCAAAGAAAGGGGGACAGCCCTTTCAATCTGCACTTCGCCCAACCCCCCCCCCCACCACCCTTCCCACCCACCAATACATAACCGCGACATCTACCACCCACGGAAGGGTAGCACGAACTTATTTCCAATCGCACGTTCAATATTCAAAGGCAGGTGGTTTATAGGAATATAATAAACGCAGTACTCGTCTTCATTATAAGCCTCGTTGCGTTCGTCGTATTTTGTATTTCAATTTATTTCTTAAACGCAGGTTGACGATCTTTATAATAATAATAACTAGGGATGCGTTCAATATGTGAAGCCAGGTGGTTTATATAATAATATAGTCAACGCAGTACTCGTCTTCATTATAAGCCTCGTTATGCTCGTCCTGTTTTGTTTTCAAATATATTTCCTAAACGCAGACTGACGATCTTTATAACTACCGATGCGTTCAAAGGCGAAGCCAGGTATGGTTTATAGGAATATAGTCTACGCAGTACTGGTCTTCATTATATGCCTCGTTGCGTTCGTCGCTCGTCCTGTTTTGTCATAAAATATTTTTCCTAAACGCAGACTGACGAACTTTATACAGTTATAAATATGACACTGGCCTTGAAGATGCGGATGATCTAGCAAATGTCATGGGTGATAGGGAGTTGTGGCGGTGCAATTTTGTCGATAAGCCGGCACAGCATTCTTAAAAATGCAGCTGCAATGCATCATGCCGATCCTAGTAGTAGTATGCCATGGATATTGGATAGTATTATTTGGAGCCCGCTCGACAGCGGGATACTTACTGTAAAAATCTCAGGTTATTATAACACTGACTGATAATAATCCAAGTTCAGGCACTTCCTGCCTGGCGATTTTGAAGAAATTTTGCAAGTACATTGCTTTGGTGGTTCATAATCGCGTTACAAAATTTCAGATCGATTCTATGTGTGGTATTCGATATATTTAGTTTTTTGACATTATTTTGTCGCGAAATTAAAAGCAATGGTGAAATAACAACTCCTGCCTGAGCTGCAGCAGCTAGCTGTGGAGTAGGAACGGTTGAGTGCAGGGCTGTCTGAGGTAGAATTCCATCCAGGCGGATTCTGGTCTGAGTGTACAATCAATTACTTCAAGTGTATAGCACTATAAACTGCTTCAAGGGAATAGTGTAATATTTACGTGTAAACTGTTGTTCCGTTATGTTGTGTTGTCGGTGGGCAAGTATACATGTGACTTGTTTAATGTTTATATTACAAGTAGGACGTTATGTTGAATCTATTGCATGGTAAGCGCATGGTTCACTCGTACTTAACACATTATAGTATTACTAGATTATAGTTACAAGTTGGTGAATAATATTGCAGTATTGCGGACACATACACTCGCACTAAATGAACCGAATCTATTACAGACAGGTTACAGTCAGCACTTACCGGGTATAAAGCAAAGTGGTGTGATCCTGGGTCTTGTATATTCATGAACAATATAATGCAATAATAATAACTATAATATGATGATACAATATGGTGATAAGATTTAATGTGCACAGCAAGGTGAAATTTTATAGATTCATGCTGGCTACATGAACAATAACAGGCCTCAGATGGTAATGGATAAGCCTAGGTAATAGCAGAAGAAACATTGATTATTATACATACAGTGAAGATGGAAACAGTCAATAACGCGCAGAACACCAGAAAGTATGGCAACCAATAGGAGTTTTAGAACTATGGCAACCGATGCTGGGCAATGGATAAATAAGATCAACGGTGGCACATGGATTGGACACAAAATATTATGCGCACAGAAGTTGAATAGTTCTCTGATAAAAATAGAAGATTTCAATATGCAGTTAGCGTGTGCATCAAAACCGTTCCCTAAAATTACGTACAAGTTCAACAATCGTTCTATAAATGACACATTATTTAGTTTTGAGATTTGAGAGGTATATACAATGTTTCGGTGACTGTAGGTTACATCGCTGTTGGATACTTACTACATACGATTAATGATTTAACTAAATAGATAAATGAAATTAATTAGGGGCCGATCAACCTCCACATATAAATAATAAAGTTTGTTGAATCACTTCCGGTAGGACTAAATAAGTATTAAACGACCTTTCACACAAACATTAGAGTTTGATATATTTACAAATATGGTAGGTCGGTAAATTAATCGGCGTAAGTAGGTAAGTATTGGGTCATATAATCCTTCAAATATGAAAATACATAAATTTGACTAATAGGGGTTAGGAAACGCCAAAAGCATTCAAAGTTCAGGAATTTACCGAGTTCGTCGAGTTTGGCGAGTTGTGTTCCCAACAACAACGGGTGTGCTCTCAACGTGTGGCTACAGACATCTGCAAGCCATCCTGATAACGCTTGGTTCTCAAATATGAGGTACATCACTAACGATGGGCACAAAGGGACGCTCATAAAGCTATATATAGCGCCAGGGGTGGTGAGTGGTCAATGAAAGTAATAAGGCGAATATGAGTCACCATAAACTTAGGAATATGTCTCGAAGATCGGTGTCTTTAAAGTTCCAACCATACTCTTGAAACGCAATATGGCCAGAGGACGTACAGTCAACTCTACTATACGTATCGTTGGTGTTGCGTCGATACATAACCCGGAAGAAGCCACGGGATTGTGCCCAAGGAAGGATGACTTGGGTGTCGACAAAGGTACCGGTATATGGTATGTCATGGACAATAGGAAAATCGTCAGTTAAATCCAGATATATGGCTGAACCGAGTTTATAAACTGATTTGTCCAGGAGAATGTCCAGTGCGGGTTGCGGCTATAATGCTGCATCTATTCCCATGGCCAGGTGTTGGTTCGTGTCATTGACATAAGCCTCTGCTTTGACAAACTGTTGATGTCTCGCACGGCGTTGATAGGCTGTCAAGGGTGGGAAAACGCTGTTGGTGCCGCGACAAGTACACATGAAAACGTACGTGGCTCCAGTGAGGCCGCGAATATGAATCAACTGAGTTGAACCAAACTCATGATCCGGCACTGAGCCTTCGTTATCATAGATCATAACGTCGTAACTGTGGATAGCATTAACCATTCAGCATTAGCCACTTTGGTGGTCAGTTTTACTGGTTTCCATAACGTATCCAACAAACCGGATTCTCCATGCGTTATTCTTATAGATTCATAGCTAGGCATTTCACGTATATTCGCGTTTGGTTCGACATATCACAAATCATCTTCAAGGAAGTCTACATCCAAGTTCCAGTGAACGAGGCGATGGTAATCCATAAATGTTTCTCATATTCCGGTTATATTCCTCCGAGTCGTTGTCGCTGTGTATCGAGATTATCTATTGAGTCGTCATTAGAAGTATCCATAATTGTTATCAGCAATGTGTAAATATATATTAATAATTCAACAGAAGTAAACCAATGAGTCCATATAATTGTTATAATAACTTGAGTTTGTATAAGGCCGGCAATGCTGGGCCACCCGTCCCTATCCCCACCCTGACACGGATCCAAGCTTCCCCTTGCCGCGTTTTATTGCTGCTGTGTCTATTCCCTATCCAACAGATGTGGAAGAACGGGTGGAAGACAATCAGCTAACACGCAGGAGAAGCTCAAGACCGGTCTCTCCAAGGGCTGTCCGTAAGGGGGTTATATAGACTGTTGCTGTGCAACTGAGATTAGTCTGCAATAGGGTTTCGGTTTGCTACAGTATACATACAGAGAATAGCTGTTATTTGTACTATCACGCAAACTAACACACCGAATGCCACAACACGCACAAATGTCCGTTACAAAACCTACTATTTCCCGAATATTAATATTTTAAATTTCCATGGATACTTATTAAATAAATTCAAATGCATCAACTCTAGGGAAAAATGTACGATAAAACTCTAGAAATTTAATAAAAGGGTTGCACAAGTGACACACCAGCATCCCAATATTTTAATTAGCTATTAATTATAACAAGGATCAACATTCGGTAAATATAGCGGTGGAATAGGGTATTGCTCATTCACACAGATCTGGGCCAACTGTGATATTATTACATCTTTGTTGGTTGTATTATTTAAATTATTTACTTGGCTGTGGCAAACACCACAACCAAGTAAATAATTTAAATAGTATCGGTGTTTATACTATTGTTGTATTAATGTCGCAATTAAAGGGTTGATGGTATTAAGCTATTAATGAATAATATAAATATAAATTTACGCGATCTAGTGACATAAACTAAGTTTACTCATCCTTGGGAGAGAGCCACTAAGCAGACCACAACCGTTCCCGTAATGCTTATTATTACAGTGACTTGAACGGATTTATGTGAATGTGATATTGTATTAACAATATCAAGCTAGCTTGGTTCTTGAAGTTTCAAGCCAACTAATAATTGACATATCTTACTGTACTCTGGCGATTGACAAGAAGCGGGAGTAGTAATTAAGACTCTGCATTCAAGTATTATTAGGCCATCATAATACAGCAAGACCAAGGTTTGTTATTGTCATGCGTCATGTTTAATAATGACTTATCATAACTAGTGTAGTTTATTATAATTTTATTTGTAACGCCCTTATCTACTCGGGTTACACATGAAGTGGCGGGCCGTCTCCAGAATTTACCCAGAGTTTGGTTTAACCGAAATAAAGGATATGGATTCCGCATTCAATTGTATTATCACCATCATCATACAAGTATTAAGGGTTTTGGTTGGTTGCGCGTCATGTTTAATAATGACTTATCGCAACATGTTGTCAAGAATTGAGCTCAGGTTTCATGCGTCGTGTGTATAACGGCTTATCATGAAACATCCCACTATTCATAATAATGTTCTAGAATGTTCTAGAACTGAGATCAAGTTTCATGCACTGTGTATAAATCAGTTTATCATGAAACATCCCGCAGTCCTATTGTTTATGTCATTTTATTCGTAATTCTTCTAGAACTAAGCTCAAGTTTCATGCACTGTGTATAAAACGATTTATTATGAAACATCCCATAGTCCTATTGTTATTTGGGACAGAAGCAATGTAAGAATTAATTACGTTAGCCTGTCAAGCTAAATGTATGGCATATTTTTAAAAACGTATGGGGTCAGTGGTTGACGATGCAAC
The DNA here is from genome assembly GCA_032718475.1 of Nemertoderma westbladi. Lineage (NCBI taxonomy): Eukaryota > Metazoa > Xenacoelomorpha > Nemertodermatida > Nemertodermatidae > Nemertoderma > Nemertoderma westbladi. Next base: position 41,535 of record JAUCBJ010008162.1, read on the forward strand.
ATAACCCGTTCCCACGCTTGAGTGTGATACACAGCACACTCAAACGTTCCAAGGGAGTTAACTAGACCAATAAAAATTATGTCAAGTCTGTGGGCTTGACTTCTTGCTTGCCGTAGTTGCCAGATTCTTCGCGTGCCATTTCTAGCAGGCAGGGTTGGCCTATAGGACAGTTGAGTTTTTGGGGGACAAAGCTTAGTTTGCCCTTTTCCCTCAGCACTATGGGATCTACTGATCTTACCAGGCCATCCACTATCATTCTACTATCATTCTCCTTCCACATATACGTCGAACGAGGTCTCGAGCTCGCAATATAACTGGGCTGCTGAATCCTAGGGGGTCGAAATAAGCACTGAGTATGCCTAGGCGAATACGTTTGGTTCGGGTATCGCCCTTTCTCAACTTCACTTTAAATACCATAGTGTCACGTTCTGTAGGCCAACAAAGACTTAATGGCTTAGTCTCCGGTAGGCCGTCCTTATTTAAGTCTAGTTCGGTATCGCTACGCTCGGCGGGGGTATGGCCTTTAAAAACTCACGGGAATTGCTCATGAGTTTTGTTAGGCAAAATCCTCCAAGTTTCAGGCAGTTTACTGTCCTTGACTTCTGTTACGATCGGGGCTGGTTTCGGGTTGTTGTCTATGTAAATATCCCATTTGAAATTGTTTATGACCAGAGGTGGAAATTCATCCCTATGGTCATCAGCCACACGATGCAGTCGTAAGTCGGATGGTGTATCTAATAGGATAGTCATTGGAGACACAATGTCGGGTTCACTGTACCTAGTAAGGAAACAGTCTTGGTCTGAGGACAGGGGTGCGTCACTATCACTGTCAGTTTGGTCAGGGGTAGTCAAGACATCCTCTTCTGTCTCTATGGTCTCATTGCAACGGTGGGTCACTAAGTTGCAAGTGTTGGTGTCTGTATTTGTCAGTCCTTTTTGCTCAAACAGTGTCTTCCGAGAAGGCCCGGTACAGAACCATCCCACTCTGGTCTGACAGGCATAGGCTGACATTGGCTCTCCAGAATCTCTAAGGCCTCTGGTACATTTTGGCCTATCAACATCTGTACACCTGGGTAGTCTGGGGTGAAATGGGGAATATTGTACTTTCTTAGGAGAGCGTCATCATCCCAGTTATAAGCGTTTGCCTGACTTTTGGCAAAATCCCGGATGATAACCATCTTTATGTTAGACACCATATCCCAGCCACTGAGATCTTGCAGAGTGGACAGGGATGCCTTATAGTACTTTGATTCAATCGTGGATTGCCAACGTTTCATTATCCCAGATAATGTTAGCTTCATGTCATCCCCGTTCCCTAGCGAACAAGGATTCGGCTAACTCTGCGTCTATGAAGGTGCCCGTACTTCTGGTGTCCATTAAGGCATTTACCACAATGCTACTACTTCCCGCGTTGAGCTGGACTTGGAGCACAGGAAACTCTCTGACTCCTGCATCCTGAAATGACCGGGTGTTGGGATTGCTCTCATTTTTGAGACAATCTTCCAATGCGGGTTCCTCAGAGGTAAAGGCCTCATATACACTAACATGGTTACAGCATTCGTCGTCATTTGTAAACTCTCCAGGGTAGAATTCATTCACTTCTTCATCGGATGAATCTGTCTCAAAATCAGTGAAGTGTACACGTGGGTCCACCTCTCCCTTCTGGACCTGGTCTAGCTGTAGCAAGGGGTGATGAGAGCCTTGACATACCAGACACGATTTCGTGCCTATTAGGTGGCAGTCACGTCTCACATGTCCCAGTCTAAGACACAAGAAGCATGTCGACAAATCTTTAGCTGTCCATCGTCTCTCTTTAAGTGTCTTTTTTTATGAAGGTGTTATATTTCACGAGGGGGTGTGTGTCTATTTTACAAAGAGGGCACTTGGCGTTTGTATTGTCGGTGGTAATTATAGGATGTTGTGTTCATCTTAGGTGCTATTAGCCTTGGGAGGAGGTATCATCCTATTCGGCTTGCCCTGACCACCATGCTTCCTCTCACCTCTGGAGTTCACATCATCAGAATATATGTTTTTGCATCCCTCCGTGTCTGAACCAGAGTGATCAGAGGGACACTCTTCATAGTTGGTGACATAAGCGTATCATTTCTTGGTCGCTGTCTTATCAGTGGTTTTAGTGTCTGAACGGGTGCTTCTTTCCTGGTTTACCATAATAAGATATATGGACGCTTCTGCCTTTAAGAAACCTCTAAACGAGTCCATATCGGGGAAGCATCTGTGTTTAAGTTTGTAATTATAAGTGTATCGGTCCCATCTGGTTCCAATGGAGCCCTTTGGGAGTGCACTGGAAACGAATTGTACTGTCATGGATGTATCATACACTTGTTTTTGTCCTAGCCAATCAAGTTGGTGGCAAATTTCCTCTTCCTCATCTCTAAACTCTACTATCTCACTTTGAGCAAATCTATTTTTAGAGATTAATCGATCCTACATATTGCGTGCTAGATGTCATGGGTGATGGGGAGTTGTGGTGGTGCAATTTTGTCGATAAGCCGGTACAGCATTCTTAAAAATGCAGCTGCAATGCAGCATGCCGATCCTAGTAGTAGTAGTAGTGCTAGGCTTTCTTCATCGCCATACCGCTCCTTTAGAGTATCCCAAACAGTATTTATGCCGTCCACATGGCCCACATATTTCGTGGCCATCTGTTTAGGGGGTTCTTCCAGACAACTAATCAAATATCTAAGCTTCTCACGAAATTCTCTCAAAAAAAAGAATATCAAAAGAATATCAACATATACTCCTTTCTTAAACATGTTTGATTTTTCCAATTTAAGTTTTCCAGTGGACAGAGTAACTGGTATTCCCCAGTTTCTGAAAGCAAACCCTTTATACTGTATAAACATTTTATATTGGAGTAATACAGAAGAACTGTCCATTCTAAGTCAACCAGATAGCGCACACTGTTCCGGTAAAACTGTACTAAATTTATTATTCATAGAAGCCACAACCAAAAACCCCACCCACTACGTAGCTATTACTAACATAGATAGATTAATAAATACAAAAGATTCTCCTGGCAACAAGAAGCACTGTGAACGCTGTCTCCGAGCCTTTAACACTTACAAATCCTTGGAAGAGCATCGAGAACGCTGCTATACGGGTAAACGGCAACTCGAGTATATGCCCGAAAATCTCCTGGTTAAATTTGATCGTTACGATAAGACTCTATCCCCACCTTTCTGTATATACGCCGACATTGAAACTATTCTAGAACCTACAGACAATATTAAACTCCCACAGAAACAGAAACATATAGCTAGCGCGGCAGCCTTTTATGCAGTACCAAATCAGAAATTAATTAACCCCCCTAAAACAGATGTTCAAATTTTCAGTGATGTAATGCGCGACTTTCCAACCACTCTGGAAAGTCGGGGTAGGGAGTTATACGATTGATCCATTTCTAGTACAAACACACTATGCAACTCACTAGTACCCAACAAAATGACTTTAATAACACTACGCAATACTACGTCTGCAACTGTAATTTAACCCCTGATTCACATAAGTTAAACCTCAATGAAAATCTCACCACCAAAGTCCGCGATCATGACCATTATAGTGGGGAGTATCGAGGGGCTTCTTGCGTTAGCTGCCACAGGAAACTATCACTATGACGAAATAATTTTTATATTTTTTTTAGCAAGTCGTTAGACTTGATTACTGTAAGAAAAAAGGCTACTTGCTACTGGCTACTGGCTACTGACTACTGAACTAGAGCAAAAACAGCTCTAACGATTTTGATGAAATTTTGCATGGACCATGAAAATAGATTTCTATGGGTACTTGTGAAATCGCGGTTTAAATTGAAACATCTCAACTTGTTATAATAATAATATAATTGTTGCATTTAATTAATATCGTGGCTTACATTGAACAGTGTAAATTGTTAATCGCGGTTTACATTGAAACTTCTATTACAAAAATAAGAACGAATTTGTCTTATCACTTCTTGTGAGCGATTGTATTGAATTCATGACAACTGCTGTTATTATTATATTAATCAATTGGCACCTCGACTCCTCTCTGACTACTCTATCCCATAGAACAAAATAATCATTTCGCTAACTGCTCTCTCTATCTTCAGTAATCACAACAGCTTTTATAATTCATTAGATGATTACAACATAATAATTATAGTTTGAAGTTGTCTATAAAATTTTTCGTACACCACCGGGACTACGCTCATGCTAATTTATTATCAGACTGAACAAAAAGCTTTTACTTGACTCGTACTGTCTCCTACGACTTGCTTCACGGGGCGCTAGGCCCGTCTCTAGTTTATAACTTGAGAAAATTCTATATACATTTACTGTTAAAAGAAGGAATGACCAATAGTTCTAGAACACACTGGAAAATGACTGTAATCCCGAAAAACAGTGAAACCTATATTCACCTTAAAGTTAGCTTTCCAATTGATCCAAGTACACCAACAGCCAACGCTAAAGAAAGTATCTCCATTAATTTTCTATATTCTTATCAATTTATGACTGCCAGCCTATATAATCTCAGTAGTTATCTCACTAAAAATAATAGTAACCTAGCAACAGCCATACCCCATACACTAGCTCAAATGACCCAACTCTATCCGAACATTAGGGATAACACAATAAAAAATAAAGGCGTATTCCCATATTCTTACATTCAAAATATTTCAAACCTACACGAAACTACACTACCCTCAATAGAAAGCTTCTATAAGGATCTCAAATTGGAGCAATGCAGCACAAACAACTATCAGCGCATGCTTACTATTTGGGATGAATTAAGCTGCACAACAATCTTCGACTATATGATTGGCTATTTCATTCTAGATATTACCCTATTAGCTGGCTGATACTTTCGAGCAGTTCCGTTCCCTTTGTCTAACTAATTATGGACTCGAGCCCGTAATGTACTTCACCGAACCGGCGAGGTGCGACGTTAATTTACAACGCGGCGCTGAAATTCACGGAATCAGAAATTCATTTATTATCAGATGCTTCCATCTACTCGGACTTTGAAACAAATATTAGGGCTGGTCTAGTGTTCTTCAATACACATTCCGTAGACGCAAATATTCCCGATAGACCCGACTACGATTCAGTCACCCTGAGAAATATCTAATACCTATCGATGCGAACAAACTTTACGGCTGTGCGCTGAGCCAGAAACTTCCCTACGCTAATATTAAACTCGTAACTAACTACCCCCATAGACCTAGCTACAGTAGATGCGAGTGGGGACACTGGTTATTATTGCATAGTTGATCTACATTACCTGGAAGAAATTCATGAATGGACCACCGATCTGCCTCTAAGAGTGGAGAAGATGTCAGTCCCTAAATCCTTTCTTAGCAAATACATGGAATATCTTTGGGAGCGCTACAATCTCACCGATACGGCTACCTGTAAACCATACAACGACACATGTACTAAGGTACTACTACATCAGTTTAATAAGGTTGAATACGGTATCCATATTAAGCTACTTCAGCTCTATTTGAACCTCGGTCTTAATCTTACACAATTATATAGGGTCTACTCTTTCTCACAAAAATATATTTTCAAGGACTACATTAGTTTTAACACAAATAAAAGGCAAATGGCAAATAACCCATTCGAGGTTCTATTTTATAAGTTAATGAACAATTATGTGGGACAATTATATGGGAAATGCCTTCAGAAGGTTAGAGATCGCGTTTCTTTCAGGTTATGCAATAGTGACGATCAATGTGATTTGCTCCTAGCTAAGCCCAATCATGAATCTTTTGTTGTCTTTACCCCCAACTTGAGCGGGCAAACATTCACTAAAGAGGCTGTTTGCCTAAATCAGGGCGTGTTCATCGGTTGCACTATACTAGATCTATCTAAGCTACAGATGTACGACCTATTTTACAACAAATTGAAGCCTCTAGAACAAAAACTGGGTTGCCAGATTCGCTGTCTAGCTGGTGACACCGATTCTCTAAAGCTAAGCGTCACTAATACACCACAGCTAACCTTTCTACAGGCAATTTTTGAGGGTGGTTTCTTAGATACTTCCAACTATAGTACAACACATCCACTCTATACAATTAAAAATGAAGCGGCTCTCAGGTTCGTAAAAGATGAGAGCTGCGGTTTGTAGTATAAACAGTGGGTTTTCCTTAAACCAAAGGTTTACAGTTTTCAATCCTACGATGCCCCAATCAAGAAAACCGCCAAAGATGTATCTAGATCGGTTGTTGCTAAGCAACTATCATACGAGGATTATGAAGACTGTTTTGAAAACGAGGCAATGCTCTTCCGCTATATCTCTACCTTCACTTCTAGAAAGCATCAAATTTTTACTGGTCATGTCTATAAGAAAGCCCTAACACTGTGGGACATGAAATCATACTGGGGTAGTAAATATAGCAGCAAACCATACGGGCACTATAGCACTAAGCTCGTTAGACCGGCGAAACGAGTAGTATTCCCCCTATCAGAATTTAATTTAATTTTTCTAGAATAAAAATTTGAGCAACAAAATAGAATTAACCAATAAACAGTTTACCAGAAAAAACATTGACAAATTTGAACTAGAGAAAATTTCACAGCAAATTACAGGTCGGAGTTGCTTAAAACCAAACATGTTTATCTACAAAGGTAACGATTCAATTATAATGTTATTTCCCAGCGGCGCAGTAACAATTGTAGGCCTGTGCAATAATTTAGCTTGTGAATTGCTTTATTTAACCCGCCGAGGACAGTTTGGGTCAAATTGACCCAAAATGAAGTTTACATGTACTGTACACATTCAATATAATTATTGGGTTCACAATATCTCATGAATTCTCCTACTTTTTTATACTCTATCCAAATGTAACCGGGTCACAACATTTACTTTAACACTTTTTTTTAAATTTGACTTTTATTATTTAGGCAACGCCAAGGGCCGTTTGAACAAAATGACCCATTATAGTTTTACTCATAAATAACAGTTTTGCAAAGTCGAATTCTGTAAACACATCAATTTTCCAAGTCAGGGCGATGTTAAACAACATTGAAAAGTCAATTCGTCTGTTTGTAGAGTATGTCTGTTTGTATGTCGGTGCGTGTGTGTGTGTGTGTAATATGGAAACCTAGTATCGTCCATGAACCATATTTCCTGTATGGAACGTCTTCTAATTAGGCCTAGTCAGTGGTAATGTAGCGTTAGGTTCAAACCGGTATACTTTAGTTCCTGTAACACATTACATTAAATTATTCCTAACTCTCGTTTATTGTTTTGGTTCCTTTCAACTCTCCTCTATAACCTGCTCCTTTACTAACCTGCCTGGTTATGGAGGCAGACTGACCAAATGGCTCGGCCCTATCGCTAACAGGCTGCCAGGACCTAATGCCATGGACTTAATGCTCCGGACCTAAGCTACCAGGTTGCCAGAACTGGTGTCTAGCTATATTGCCATAAATATATAATCTAGCTGTCTAGGCCTACACCTACCGGCAACCAGTAGTCTTTCTGTCATTAGCCTATAGGCCTATAAATTAATAAATTGCGCTAATATATAACAGTTGTGTGCAAAATGGAAACATTTTTGAGAATCTCTTTTGTGGGTAATGTACAAAACAGCCTGGTAGCATTAGGTCCAAATCGGAAGTTGAGTTTGAACACAACCCAGCCACCATGCCAGTAATTTATGAGAATATGCACTCGAAGAGACAGCATCGAAACGCAGTAGTAGCAGACAATCAGACAGAGCCCAGGCACTATATTATTATAATATCAGTACAGTGTTATGTACCTATATAGTGTCAACCGGCATATATAACAGCCACATACAGACTACTACTACTACTAGGATCGGCATGCTGCATTGCAGCTGCATTTTTAAGAATGCTGTGCCGGCTTATTGACAAAATTGCACCGCCACAACTCCCTATCACCCATGACATTTGCTAGATCATCCGCATCGTCAAGGCCAGTGTCCTTTAAGATGCGTCTCAAGAAAGTCATGGGCTGTCCACCATGCTTATTCACTCCATGAGGCTGCCAAAGTACAAGATTATGCACTGGCGAAAGCAATGTCCTGCAAAGCGGAGGCGATTTTGTTCTCGTGTTAAGCTTGGGGGAACCAATGAGACACCTCCAATATTATATAGTGTCTGGTTGGAGATGTGTGCATTATACTTGACACAATGAACCCGGCGTAGCTTTCTTGTGAATGTGCCATCCAGAGATTTGGTGTCCTCAGCAGTTAGAGCCCAGCATGGACTCCCAAAGAGGAGTACTGGAACTACTGCTGCTCTAAATAATCGGACCTTAAGTTTCCGATTAATTCTCGGTGACTTCCAAATCCTGGAAAGCCTATTCAAGGCTGCCCATGCCTTTCCCTTACGTATTCAAAGGTCCTCACCTGACTTCCGGATCCATGATCCCAGGTAACAGAAGTCATCCACATGCTCAAGTATACCATCTTTTGAGCTTATGCTCATCCGATCAAAGACTTGCTGAGGACTTTCAAAGTTAACTGTCAAAATTTTGGTCTTTCTGGAGGTAATAAAAAGACCAACACTAGAAGCAGCATGTTCTAATGAGCTGAGGAGTCGTTGGGCTCCCTCTAGTGATTCTGAGAGTACTCCTAAGTCATCAGCAAAATCTAGATCAGTTAGGTACTTGGCAGAATTTCCTCGACTTCTGGAGCCAGTAGGTGAAGTTATCATCACCCCATCATCATTATGATGATCTAAGGACATGCGTAGAACATAGTCAACAACAATTATGAACAAGAATGGTGCAAGTGTGTCTCCCTGGAGGACGCCCCATAACACTTCAAATGGTTCTGTGTCACCGTCGACAGTAGACACAAATTTTGTAGAACCATCGTATACTGATCTGATTGCTGCAATAATTTCATCAGGAATCCCATATAATGAAAGTATGCTGAACATACGTGAGCGAGAGACTGAATCAAAGGCCTTGAAGAAGTCAACAAAGATAACAGCCAGATGCCTGTTAGGATGCCTTTCTTGGGAACTTGCACCAATTTATTTGTTTTCATTTCTTGTAGGACTCTTGTTGTTCGGTACATGTCTACTATGATGGGATAGATGAGCTTTAAACACTCAGGTATTTTAAAGACCTCAGGGGGAACACCATCTACTCCACTGGCACGATTGGTCTTAATGCTCTTTGCAGCAGCCTTCACTTCTGCTGTTCGCGGTATTTCAACTTTCCATAACGCGAGTTGAATATTTTTGTATTTTTATTAAAATTGATTATTCCGATATTACTACTGGGTGCGGGACCATGGGTTTTGGGCACATTCAATAAACTGGGGGCGATTTATGGGCGAACTTTGGGGCAACTTACAGGGTACGGGAATAATTTCATAGTTATAAGGGCCAGGGGGGATGGAAAATGCAAGCAGTATTCAGGTTAGCCTGAGTACTATTAGGCCCTGGCCAACTTCCTGCTGCCTGTAGGGGTGGATTTGGTAATGTGCCAGGCCTAAAGGACAAGGACTGCCCTTAGCGGTCCCTGGCCAACGGCAGCTACTACGAGCCTGAAAAGGACTCGGAACGCTGACTGCTTGTGTCAGGGATTTGCGACGGGCACCGACGGCCCCTTAGTAGCCAAGCCGTTCTGGTTCTCGATGATCGAACCCCGGGGTTCGTGAGGGGTGGAGCGGACACGCGAACAGGTGGCCAACTTAAGACTGCCCCCTGACCTAAGCCGTACTGGTTCTCGATGACCGATCCCTTCGGGGTTCGTGAGGGGTGGGACGGACATGCGAAAGGGCTGGCCACAGGACTGGTTTGACAAGGACTGCCCTTAGCGGTCTCGGGTCAACTGCAGCTACTACGAGCCTGAAAAGGACTCGGAACGCTGACTGCTTGACTGTGATTCGCGACGGGAGCCGACGACAGACCCCTTAGCCAAGCCGTTCTGGTTCTCGATGATCGTTCCCTTCGGGGTTCGTGAGGGGTGGAACGGACACGCGATGGGGTCGAAAGACAAAGGACTAGACTCGACTAGACTCTACTGGCCTACCGACTGTTCGGAGCAGTTTCTCGGCTGCCGAAGCGACTACGAGCCTGAAAAGGACTCGGAAAGCCTAGGTGGTTGGGTTTCTGTGATGAACTGACGGACCCCTAGCCAAGCCGTTCTGGTTCTCGATGATCGAACCCTTCGGGGTTCGTGAGGGGTGGAACGGACACGCGAACGGGTCCACCGACACGACAGACTCCTAGCCAAGCCGTACTGGTTCTCGATGACCGAACCCTTCGGGGTTCGAGAGGGGTGGTACGGATACGCGACAGAGTCTACCGACTGGACCGACCCTTAGCCAAGCCGTGCTGGTTCTCGATGATCGTTCCCTTCCGGGTTCGTGAGGGGTGGAACGGACACGCGACAGGGTCGACCGACACCGACACTACGGCACTAAGACTGGGACTGAGGGAAAATCTGGGGAACATTAGGTAGGCTAAAATTCTGAGCGAACAGCGGGTTATTAAATAATATACCGTAGGGATTTATATTATCGTGTATACTTATTGTGAATATTTGGTGTATATTGATTTGGGGAAGCCCAAAATTATTCTTAATCAGGTTTGAACAGGTTTGAACAGGTTTCAACAGGTTTTCAACTATAGGAAGTTACATTAAAGAGTATATCCAACTAATGCAGCTTTTCTCAACCGCAAACTTGCATCTTAGAAATATTCCCTCCCCACAATCAATATCCGGTGACTGGCCGGGGCTCGGTGGTCTGTTAAGTCACGTCTCCAGCATCGGCGTTTTTCCCCCTGGTGTAGGAATAACGGCAACAAAATTAAGAATAATTCACGTGGTTAATTTTGACAGGGTGTCAAAATTAAGAATAATTATCGCGGTCAACTTCAACTGGTGGAAGTTGAGAATCCTTCAATACTCTTCAAAAACTCTCTACGTGCTTGCCAGCACCCACTACGAGGAAACTCTGGTATTTGAGTTGAGACAAAGTCGTGGTTTAATTAATCAGCAAACTCGATCTAACCAACTCGTAGTCGGCAGATCACAATTCGGGAGAGTTGTTAACAGGGAATGGAAGTATCGATCACACCCATTGATATAATTCAAGTTGAGCCAGGAATCTGGCACGTCGAAGTTGAGGTACAAGGAACGAACGTTGGACGATTCAGGATTACTGTTCGGGTGGTCCAAGCTGAGTACAATACCTACGAGGAACTGTTTTACGACATCGCGTATCTCGCCATCGACGAGGCGTTACAATGACCACAAATAACATATCCGATACCGACGAGATGGATCACCACACAGACTCGGAAGCCGACGAGGTCCCAAACGTCAAGAACATGACCCGTCGGTTAGGGGCTCTTAAAGGCGGAGTAACCCGAGCGTATCAACGGATGGAGAAACAACTCAAGGGAGTCAAAACCCCCCTCAACGAGGTACAAACTCAGCTTCAAAGTATCCGAAATATCCTACAGCGGTACGAAAGAATGATACAGGCGTACCAAGAGCTCGTTCCTCCCACCGATCAGGAAAACTACCCCAAGCTGGAAGAACACGTTGTACATCTAGATGGGTTCCGCAAACAACACCGAAGGACCCTCAGCCTGGTGAGAGGCTATGAGGAACAGTATTACAAGAGGGCTGAAAGAACAGACGCGGAATCAGTACGATCCTCCAGCATCAGGACAGGAGTACATCACAAGAGAATGGGGTCCACCAGAAATCAGCACTCCAGCGCTAGGAGCGAGATATCCGGCTCAGCGCGCAGTTCTCAAGGGGCGCCGCCACTCCGAGACCAACTGAGAGAACGGAAGGCATTAGCCCTCAAAGCTCGGATGGAAGATGAGTATATTCAACTGCAAGCCGAGCAAGATGTACTAGCCGCCGAAACACAAAGGCGAGAAGCCGAACAAGCGGCCGAACGACAGGCGGAACAACGCGAACAGGAGGCCGAACAACATAGACGAGAGGCCGAACGACAGGCGGAACAACGCAAACAGGAGGCCGAACAACGCGAACAGGAGGCCGAACAACATAGACGAGAGGCCGAACGGCAGGCCGAACAACGCAAACGGCAGGCCGAACAACATAGAAGAGAGGACGAACGACAGGCCGAACAACGCAAACAGGAGGCCGAACAACGCGGACGAGAGGCAGAACGAGAGATCGAACAACGTAAATGGGAAGCGGAAATGCGTAAACAACACGCCGAGGCCCAAGCAATTCTCATCCACAAAAAGAATGCGGATATTGCAAAACTCGCAGAATACGAAGCCGCACTTATCGAACGAGATATTCAACTCTACGAGGACTGGGAAAGGGATATAGATCAGGAATATGAACCAATTCCGGTACCGGAGTTAGAAAAGTCATTTACACCAACAGCGGCGAAACCTCCGAAACCCGAGATCCCGCCTACCAAACAGTCTACGCTATCGGCACAAGCCCCGGTGTTCCATCCCCCACCAGCTACGCTAAAGAATGAGGAACCTTATTTCCCATCCAACACCACGACAGCGAGTGTACCCAAGTACGAGCCTGAAAAGGACTCGGAACGGGACGCCACTCCCCGATCAAATAACCCGTTTACATCGACACCACAAACTCGTAGCCGCGTCATTATTAAAACTCCACCTATTATTGATCCATCAAGTATGGGAGTGAGTGCCAATAACTATAACCCTCCGAGTCACTCCAGTTCAGATGACGTCAGCATCATCCGGGCGTTGGAGAACCGCCTTGCCATGCCTAAGATGGAGATTCGCACCTTCGAAGGAGATCCCGTCGATTACCTCAGATTCAAGAAACGGTTCTTCGCGCAGATTGGATCAACGGACATAGCCGACGCACAGAAATTGGTATATTTATCGCAATACCTGGGTGACAAACCACGCAGAATTGTTGCATGTTTTGAAGGAGGTTCTCATGAGGCATACTATGATGCATGGAAAACTCTGGATAAAAGATACGGAAATACCGGAACTATAATTAATAAAACTCTAGAGAGACTGATACAGGACGCGGGATCACTAGGAGACCCACAGAACATACAGGAATTCTCCGACTCTATGAAGGATGCCTACTATACTCTGAAACCCTTGAATAAGGAGGACCAGGTGAACAACATTCTAAACCTCCGACAGATCGCCCGGAAGTTCCCCGGATGGCTACAAAGTAAGTGGGCTTATAAATGTGTAGACCTCCGGCGCAGACATCCAGATCGAGATCCTAGCTTCCTTGAGATGTCGGCATTCCTGGACGATATCTCCGAAGCCATGAATGACTCGATGTTTTCCAAACAAAGTCTCGCAAAGTTGGACGGAATAGAGAGCAACTCCAGGAGTAAGATAACCCCTCCGAAACCAAGATTCCGACCCCCACCGGTGAGTACGATGGCCATCACCATGGCTGAGGATTCCGACGACGAAGACTACGAGGAACCGACATCCGCCGAGGAATGGGCATGTTATCTCGCGAATTGGGCACCCGAAAGGGAAGGCATCACAAATTCCCTGCTCTGTCTCTTCTGTGGGGAGAAACATAAAGTGGAATTCTGCAGAAAGTTTCAGTTCGCCGACCTCGTCCCACGCTTCGAGGCGATAATGAAACACCGAGGATGCTTCCGGTGTCTTGGAACAGGTCACTACGTTCGGGATTGCGACCAAAGGTCGTGCTGTGCTGTCTGTAACGACCAACGCCATCACACGCTCCTCCACATCCCCGCGAACTTCGATTTTACTACCCTCCCCTTTCGGATCGAAGCCAAGCGAAGAGGAGAAACAAACCACGTCTTCAAAGGAACCCGGACAACCCAACGGAGAGAAACCAACCCGTTTAAAATCTCCACCAATACACCACAAGTAACAAATATTTCGGCCACGATTAATCTTATAAATCGCCGCTACATGGTTTTCGCAAAGGTAATCCCAGTAAGGATCCAAGGAGTCGGCAAATCTTTGACGACACTCGCGTTCCTCGATAACGGGTCCGACGGAACCATCATCGACCGGGATTTTCTCGAGCAACTCGGACTAGAATATGAACCTTGTAAACGGCCCATACAAACCATCACCGATAACAGAGAGGTAGAGTCCGGGGAGGTGCAACTCCAGATGGAAGGAGTGATGAAGGGCTACGAAACGGCTAAGTTAACCATAAAGAACGCCTTGGTACACACAGACCTCCGGGTGCGGTTCCGACAATCAGCCGAGTATGCCCCCCTCATACAATTGGACCGGGACGATGTAGACCTGAGGTGCCCGCAGTTGGACGTAAACCGTATCACCCTACTGATCGGACTCGATACACCGGAACTACACATCCCAACCGGAGATATCGCCCGATCTATAAACCAGGATGACGGATTTTATGCTGAACGAACAATAATGGGATGGACACTCTGCGGCATTAAGGAGGAAACTACGGACACCTATACCTACCTTCCCAAATGTCAGATTAAAGAGAATGTAATCTCCGTGGGTTATTGCTCAGCTTCGGATCTTGACGAGGATTTGTTTCTGGAATCCGAGAAAACTCAACGAGAGATGACGAAATATTTTAATTTGGAGACCCAGGAGTTCGCGGAAAAGGACGAAAACCCATCCGAAGAGGACCAATATTGCATGGACGTTCTCGACCAGGCCACGTTTAAAGACGGACATTGGTGTTCACCTATGTTATGGAAGGATCCAAACAAACCAATGGCAAACAACGCCAGCATGGCACTTAAACGACTTAAAGGGATTCTACGCCGGCTGAATGACCAACCTGAAATAAAGGAGAAATATAATACCGTAATCCAAGGATATCTCGATGATGGATTAGCAGAAATGGTACCACGGAATGAACTGCAAGGTGGTAAAAGAACATATTATCTCCCAACCCACTATGTAGTAGAAGCCCGCAAAGGGGGGAAAATCCGAGTGGTAAATGATGCTGCCGCTATGTACCAGGGCGAATCCCTAAACAGTCAACTTTACACGGGACCCAACATATATAGCACACTCATCGGCGTATTGATCAGGTTCAGGGAAAACCGGGTAGCATTTACCTGTGACATCAAGGCCATGTTTCATCAAGTTCGTACGTTACCAAAAGACTCGGACTGTCTACGTATCCTATGGACGGATAAAACGCTTACTCAACAGGAGATTAGCCAACTCACGATACGGGACGTAGACGTAATGCGTATGGTCGTCAGGATCTTCGGCGCTAAGGACTCGCCGGTAGCATGCAGTGACATGCTAAAGAGGACGGCAACTATGTGCGAAAACGAGTTCCCTCCAACCGTCATAGAAACCATTCGACGATGTTTCTACGTGGACGACGGATGCGCCGGCGCGGATAACGTGGATGAGGCATATCGGCTAGCAATGGGGATGGTGGAATGTCTAAAGAAAGGAGGGTTTCCGCTCGTAAAGTTCAGATCCCATGACAAAACACTTATGGAAAAGTTTCCGGAGGACATCCGGCTGGAAGATAACAAAATGTATTCGGAGGATGTAGAACATCGTGTACTTGGGATTGAATGGGACATAGAATCAGACGAATTCATCTTCAAGTATAAACCCCTAACCAAGCCTATGACAAAAAGGGGATGTCTGTCGATAAAAAGTGCAATCTTCGACCCACTGAATTTCATATCTCCAGTAACCTTGGCCGGAATGAACCTGATTAAGGAAATGTGGATAGAAGGACTGGGATGGGACGAAGAGCTCCCCCCATACCTTAGCGTCAAATGGAGAAAATGGACGGAGCAGCTCGAACACCTACATCTTATGCGAATACCTAGACCGTTCTTCCTCGATAAACTGCCCACCGATATCTTCCAGCTCCACACCTTTTCGGATGCTTCAAATACCGGAATCGGCGTAGTAACCTTCTTACGGAGACTAAGTAGCGATGGAAACGGCGATACAAGTTTCTTATTCTCCAAAGCAAAGACAGTATCCGGGGAATTCGTAGCAACGATTCCGAGACTCGAGCTACAAGCTGCAGTTTGGGCAGTAAGACAGAATCGCATGGCCATGCGGAACCTACGGATCCCCATAGAATCTCAACACTTCTGGGTAGATTCGAGTATAGTTCTTTATTATCTCCACTCTCCATCACGGCGTCACACCACGTTTGTTGCAAACCGAGCCACGGAGATTAAACAATGTACCGGCCGAGAACAGTGGCATCACGTGAACGGGAAGGAAAATCCAGCGGACTTATCAAGCCGAGGCGCCACCCCAAAACAACTCGGTAAGAGTAAACTCTGGCTTACAGGCCCGGAATTCCTACGGCAGCCACAATTAACATGGAGTACCCGATTCGACCCCGAGCTCGATAGCGGAAAATACTCCGAGGACGACAAAGAAATCCGTAAAATCCATCGAAGCAACGCGGTGGAAATTTATAGTTGTCTGACTGAGCCTGCAAAGGACTCGGGCAGGCACTATAACGTCGCGACGATCACTCAACTAGCGACGTCTTTACATCGGTTGATCGAGCGAACTTCATCCATGAGACGGCTCGTCCACCACGTTATAACCCTTCGCAACTTCCTACGGTGGAAAAACAACAAACCGATAGTTCAACGGAATATACAAGAACTCATCATTGCGGAGAAGTGTATTGTTAGATATGTCCAGAAAGAAAGTTTCCCCGATGAATGGGAACAACTTAGTGCGGGCAAAACGTTGAAACCGGACAGCCCAGTCTACCAACTGAGACCAATGATGGGAGAGGACGGACTGATCCGACTGAATACCCGGATGGCAAACGCCCCGGTCGACTATGAGATTAAATACCCGGCGCTTCTGCCCGGAACGTCGACACTAGCTAAGCTATTAATTCTACAATGTCACGAGGACAACCACCACGCAGGACAGAATTGGATTATAGCCAATATAAGACAAAGATATTGGATCACCCACATCCAGCCACTGATCCGGAAAGTGTTGAAACGTTGCTTCACCTGCAGACGTTACCTAGCGCCACCAATCACCCAAAAGATGGCCGACTTACCAGCCACCCATCTACAAGCGGACTCCCCACCATTCTACGTCACCGGAGTGGACTGTTTCGGACCGTTCACGGTTATTGAACGACGATCCAACATCAAATGCTGGGGAGCCATCTTCACCTGCCTAAGATCTAGGGCAATTTACCTAGATATCGTGGTAAATCTGACACAACACGCATTCATCAACGCTCTGCGTCGGTTCGTGGCGAACAACGGGACATGTCGCCACATGTATTCCGATAATGGTACAAACTTTGTGGGAGGAGAAAGAGAACTTAGAGAGGCGATCGAGGGATGGTTTACCGATAACACCGCATCCCAAGTCTGGAAGGAACACCAGATACAGTGGCACTTCCAGACCCCCCTAGCACCCCATACAAGCGGGGTATGGGAGAAACTGATCGACCTAGTGAAACGGTCCATGCGCGTCGCTCTAGGCGATACCCGGGTAACCCATGACACCCTCCGCACAACATTCTGCGAGATCACGGCTACCCTGAACAACCGACCCATTGTTCCTATCCGCGACGACCCCACAGACCTGGAACCCCTCACTCCTAACCACTTACTGGGGAGACCCAAAACCCACCTCCTCCCGGAAACCATGTTCCCGGATCCCAACGAGATCGCAAAACATACAAACTGGAAAAAGGCCCAAGCGTTGGCAGCGCATTGGTGGAGGATTTGGGCCCAGGAATATCTCATAACCCTCCGGACCAGGAGGAAATGGAACAACACCCACCGGAACGTCGCAGTTGGCGACATGGTACTAGTTAGAGAAGATCTCAAAGACCGCGTTCACTGGCCTGTGGCGCGGGTCGTGACCATACACCCAAGCAAAGACGGACTTGCGAGGACTGTGACGATACGAACGAAAGCGGGCCACTACCAACGCCCCATCCAGAAGCTGTGCCTTCTTGAAGGCAATGACAGTGGTGATTCTACAAGAGGTGATAAGTTCCCTACGGATCCTACTGTGGACATTGGTGACAATGACAAATGCGTTTAAACCCTTCTCATCATGTTGACAAACTCTTTTTAACTGTGATTTATCGACAACGAGTTATGGACCCCCCTTAAACCAACTGTAACCACGCAATGGTATTTGTGTTTCCTCGTGTGTTATGTGGAGTCCAGCATCACCCTGCAGATGTTTCGACTGACGCAGGGTCGTTTATGCATTGTTTACCCTGATTTTGGTCATCAGGACCTACGATATTGGATTATTGGAAATGGAAAAGATTTGAAGTGGAATTCATTGTATTCATTGCAGTATGTTATGTTGTCCGTTGCGTGCGCAGTTCGGGGCGTAGGCGGTGTAACGAGTCCAGCTGTAGATCCCGGATTGCCGCGCAACACCCCCTCTATCCCGTTATTCTGGTGGGTCCATGGTGCATCCACGTGACTTCGACGATAGAGGGTTTTATGTTTCTCAGTCGCGTTATTCTGGTGGGACCGTTGCGTGGATTTTGGGGCGTAGGCGGTGTAACGAGTCCAGCTGTAGATCCCAGAATGTTGCGTAACCCCATCCCACATGACTTCGTCGACTGAGCTTTATGTTGTTGGGAGTGTTATTCTGGTGGGTCCCTGGTGCACCCACGTGACTTCACTCCTAGCGTCTTCATTGTCCGTTACGTGCGCAGTTTGGGGCGTAGGCGGTGTAACGAGTCCAGCTGTAGATCCCAGATTGCCGCGTAACACCCCTTCCACGACAAAGATTAACCAAAGAAAATGATTCAATATAGTTGGAAATGATGAAAAGGATCAGACAACTCTGCTATAAACCCGAATGATGACGCGTATACTGATGAAAATGTAATGATGCGCACCCTGGTGCTGCGCTTATAACAATGATGATAGCCGGGGGGCTATAAACCCAATGATGATGTGGAAATAAATAAATGTGAAATAAATGGTGGAACTAAATGTTGAAATATATGTGGAAATAAATGAGATGAGATGAAATAATAATGAAATGAAAAAAGACAAAAAAAAGGTATAAAAGAGGTCAAAGAAAAGAATTGGAAAAAAAGGACAAAAAAGTCATAAAAAACTGGTTGGATATTATGTATAGCTATAGTAACTGTAAATGCTGAATGTATTAGCAATAAGATGATAGATGCCTATATAGCAATGTTATTGAATAAACTGAATTAAATAAAAAACTGAATTATTCTGCTATCGCTATAGTTTCAGACTTTCTGGACTTATAATTAACTGAACTAATTTGTAACGGATATAATCGTAAATATGGACCCAAATCGCCAAATTATCGGCGAATTACGTAACACGGTAGATCTACTGGAATATTCGCAACCCGGATCCCCTGACTTTGATACAAATTGGAACATTCTGCTAAATGAGAACGTACGAGAAATTAAATTCACCGGGCGAGAGGGACCGGATTCTAAGAATCTACGAGCCCTCCAGTTAGCCGATGCTACTACGAGCCTGAAAAGGACTCGGAACGCAAAGGCAACCGGAGGGGACGATTCGTCGTTTTGGGAAACGTTCCGGCAGAGCGTCTACAGATCCCGATGTTTGATCTACGACAACGAGGGAAACGCGACGCCCACCTCGAAGGCGATTACGTTGGCGAGATGTCAGAGCTTCGTCGACGACAAGAGTACGTACCTCGCCCACTGGGGAAACTTGTCGGAGTGTACGGCGACGCTTCGAGAGGAACGCGTATCGATTATCCAAAACCGCGACGACTACCAGGAAAAGTACGGGGCGAAAGAATACGGTCGATCCTTAGTCGTCGTCCTCGGAACCCTGGACGGTTTGGTACTGGTGTGCCGAATATTCCCGACACCCAGACATGAAGTGCAGGCAGCCGGAGCGATCTGGTTGCTGCCTACGGATATCCAAAAGATCCTCTTCGACTTCGACGTCATTAAAATCGGGTCGGATATCAAGGCGGACGTCCGGAACGATTACGCGAACGCTCCCGCAGGAAGAAACCGACGAAACGACCTCAACGCACTTAGCCATTGCATCGATACTCAAACGCTGCTAGCCTGGTTACGATTCGCCGAGTTCATGCGAGGATTCCAAGAAGTGAGACCGACGAAATCCGGAATCGGCTACCTCGCTGTGCTCAACGGCGGTATCGACTTCAAACCCCAGAAATTCCGGGACTATAATAAAATATACGGCGGATACCCGGGATTAGAGATAAAGAGCGAGCGAGAGGGTCGATGGAAGGACGTCGATCGGAAGTGGACGATACACCAAAGGTGGGAGAATCCCGATCGACGGAGCTATATCTACGTCGTTATGGAATGCTACACCGTCGCTAAGTTTATCTGCAAGACTCTAGATAACCTCATCAAGGCGGTCCCCCTTTCCTTCGTCGACTACGACTGGAACGAGGTTATAAACCACGCGTTTAAAGCGGTCGAGAACATTACACCGGGAGAATCGAAAACGCCCGCCGTTATCGAATCCTGGGACGAGAGCGGACCTTACGATATCCCTACGATTACCGAACTTCTCGGTGCGGAGGAGCCTCTGATCTCCTCGGAAGGGGAAGAGATATGGCTAAACGAGGGTGTTCTACTCTCCACCCCGAAGCGACAACTCGAACCGGAGGCCGCGTACGGACCGGCCGCCAAACGGGTTGCCTCGGCCGAACCGATAAAGAGAGCAGGCGTCTACACCCCACGCGGCTCCGGTAGCCCCGCGAGAGAGGTAGCCACTACGGCTGCATTGAGCGACTTCGGCGACATATGCCAACGGTTATCCCCGTATCCTTTCCCGGGTGGCGAAGATTGGTCGTCGGAGATCCCGAGTACCAGCCACCTACGGACCCGCTCAGCGATACTGGTCGAGGAGGGACCCAGCGATGCGCCGACACCCGATGATCTCCTCGGTATCCCTCCGTCGAAAACCCCGGCACCTCTTCGCCGACCAGCGGTAGCTACTACACCCGCCGTTCCTCAGGACCCTATGCGACTAACCCGTTGGTACGCCGAGCAAACTGAATGGATCCACCGCCAGAAACGGTCGTCCGAGTTGAGACCATCGGGACATAACGAGGGTTATCGGAGCGAAAACATACTACGCAAGAGCCCAGCATTCCGCGGGCTACCGACCACCGAGAATATTCCGAAGAGCGACCGACGACTCGAATACTACGCCGGCGTTCCGATTCCGATATTCCCCGGTCGGGAGATGCAGTTGGAGGTATGCGACGACTGCGGTTCGGAGCAGTGCCCACGCAGCAGAAGGAATCGGGTTACCGATTCTTGCCTCCAGCTCCTTGGGATACTCTATTGCCCATACTGCGCGATATCGGGCCACGACGTTTCGGTCTGTCCGATCCTTTATAACCTCTGCACCACGTGCGGTTTCCGTGGACATTCCGCTAGCCCCCGCTGCTATATTAAATGTCCAACCAAAGACGTTACCGCTATGGGCAATATGGTCATGTTTGAGACATACGCAAACAGCCATTTAAAGACCAAGTTTCGGAGAAACGCTCGGAATATTGCGCAGGAGATGGCGTGCGGATATTTCTCCTTCCCGGAACGCCTCCACACGTCGGCCTCGCTACCCTTCCATTACGTGGATCTGCTACTGAGCGCCGGATTATTCGGTCCATTCGAAGTTATTAGACGATTATATTCGTATAAAGAGGAGTTCGGTGACGGAGAATGGTTCCTAGAGGCACGCAACTCCGAGTTGGAAAGACGAACCGACATGATCCCGATGCCTTCGAAAGGAAGAGCCGCCAGGAGACAAGCCGAAGCGTTACTCACGATGGATGTTGACGCTCCTCTACCAGCCATAGCGATCGATGAGAGTCGACGGGCGAAGAGACGGAAGGCGTACCAGAAAAAGAAATAATGGATTGGGATATTCCAGGAACATTTATCGAACATTTATTTTTATACAAACTCTAGGCCATATTAATTAAAACTATGCAATATTAAATTTGGGATTTTTTATATTGGGAATGACCTACGCAAACTCAATCGACCGACAGACTTCACGAAGGTCATTGGGGGGGACTGTTCGCGGTATTTCAACTTTCCATAACGCGAGTTGAATATTTTTGTATTTTATTAAAATTGATTATTCCGATATTACTACTGGGTGCGGGACCATGGGTTTTGGGCACATTCAATAAACTGGGGGCGATTTATGGGCGAACTTTGGGGCAACTTACAGGGTACGGGAATAATTTCATAGTTATAAGGGCCAGGGGGGATGGAAAATGCAAGCAGTATTCAGGTTAGCCTGAGTACTATTAGGCCCTGGCCAACTTCCTGCTGCCTGTAGGGGTGGATTTGGTAATGTGCCAGGCCTAAAGGACAAGGACTGCCCTTAGCGGTCCCTGGCCAACGGCAGCTACTACGAGCCTGAAAAGGACTCGGAACGCTGACTGCTTGTGTCAGGGATTTGCGACGGGCACCGACGGCCCCTTAGTAGCCAAGCCGTTCTGGGTCTCGATGATCGAACCCCGGGGTTCGTGAGGGGTGGAGCGGACACGCGAACAGGTGGCCAACTTAAGACTGCCCCCTGACCTAAGCCGTACTGGTTCTCGATGACCGATCCCTTCGGGGTTCGTGAGGGGTGGGACGGACATGCGAAAGGGCTGGCCACAGGACTGGTTTGACAAGGACTGCCCTTAGCGGTCTCGGGTCAACTGCAGCTACTACGAGCCTGAAAAGGACTCGGAACGCTGACTGCTTGACTGTGATTCGCGACGGGAACCGACGACAGACCCCTTAGCCAAGCCGTTCTGGTTCTCGATGATCGTTCCCTTCGGGGTTCGTGAGGGGTGGAACGGACACGCGATGGGGTCGAAAGACAAAGGACTAGACTCGACTAGACTCTACTGGCCTACCGACTGTTCGGAGCAGTTTCTCGGCTGCCGAAGCGACTACGAGCCTGAAAAGGACTCGGAAAGCCTAGGTGGTTGGGTTTCTGTGATGAACTGACGGACCCCTAGCCAAGCCGTTCTGGTTCTCGATGATCGAACCCTTCGGGGTTCGTGAGGGGTGGAACGGACACGCGAACGGGTCCACCGACACGACAGACTCCTAGCCAAGCCGTACTGGTTCTCGATGACCGAACCCTTCGGGGTTCGAGAGGGGTGGTACGGATACGCGACAGAGTCTACCGACTGGACCGACCCTTAGCCAAGCCGTGCTGGTTCTCGATGATCGTTCCCTTCGGGGTTCGTGAGGGGTGGAACGGACACGCGACAGGGTCGACCGACACCGACACTACGGCACTAAGACTGGGACTGAGGGAAAATCTGGGGAACATTAGGTAGGCTAAAATTCTGAGCGAACAGCGGGTTATTAAATAATATACCGTAGGGATTTATATTATCGTGTATACTTATTGTGAATATTTGGTGTATATTGATTTGGGGAAGCCCAAAATTATTCTTAATCAGGTTTCAACAGGTTTTCAACTATAGGAAGTTACATTAAAGAGTATATCCAACTAATGCAGCTTTTCTCAACCGCAAACTTGCATCTTAGAAATATTCCCTCCCCACAATCAATATCCGGTGACTGGCCGGGGCTCGGTGGTCTGTTAAGTCACGTCTCCAGCATCGGCGTTTTTCCCCCTGGTGTAGGAATAACGGCAACAGAAGATGTTTGGTTATGTAATTATTGGTACAGTAGGCTTGGTAGGTTATTATTAAATATAGGAAGAGGTTTGGTTATGTAATTATTGGTACAGTAGGCTTGGTAGGTTATTATTAAATATAGGAAGATGTTTGGTTATGTAATTATTGGTACAGGTAGGTTTGGTAGGTTATTATTAAATATAGGAAGAGGTTTGGTTATGTAATTATTGGTACAGTAGGTTTGGTAGGTTATTATTAAATATAGGAAGAGGTTTGGTTATGTAATTATTGGTACAGTAGGTTTGGTAGGTTATTATTAAATATAGGAAGAGGTTTGGTTATGTAATTATTGGTACAGTAGGTTTGGTAGGTTATTATTAAATATAGGAAGAGGTTTGGTTATGTAATTATTGGTACAGTAGGTTTGGTAGGTTATTATTAAATATATGAAGATGTTTGGTTATGTAATTATTGGTACAGTAGGCTTGGTAGGTTATTATTAAATATAGGAAGAGGATTGGTTATGTAATTATTGGTACAGTAGGTTTGGTAGGTTATTATTAAATATAGGAAGAGGTATGGTTATGTAATTATTGGTACAGTAGGTATGTATGGTAGGTTATTATTAAATATAGGAAGGTCTGAGTTGCTACTGGTATTTCTATCTTTGAATTAAAGTGATAGTAAAGTGAAAGTGTATAGTTACTATTTTAGCTAGTATTTATTTGATGGATAATAATTTAATTTTTTCTTGTTGGCTAAGGTTGTTAGGTAAACACTGTCTATGTTTCATTCAGGTTTTTGTAAAGTTACTCTTCTAGAGGTGTAAAGTGTATATTACTTCGATATTGAATGTACAGCTGTAATGTAATGTGATTACCGCATTATTTTATAGGTTCGGATTTAGCTCCTAGCGAACTTCGAGCTGTTAATATCGCATCAACATGCGCGGACATTACATGGTTTCCTGGCAGCAGCTCACTACCGCACATTGTATCAGGTTAATAATATTGCTCAATTACCCCATATTTTATCAGATAATGATGGTTCATTGCACTGTAAATGGTACTAATTTAGCATTATTGGCTCATTACAGCAAATTAGTAGGTTTTTCCTCATTAGTTTTATTACCGGTTTACCTCGTACTTATAGCGGTCAGGTATACCTATTGTACCTAAATGGAATACAACCTTGACACCATCGTAAAATTTGTAAATCAGCGATAGTTGTTTTAGGGGTTATACTGATAATAATAATAATAATAATATAAAATATATAATAATAAGTATGGAGGGAACAAACGTTTTCATGTATGGCCAAACGTTAAAGAACAATATATCCAGGGGGAATGGTGGACCTCTCAGCAACGTTCGCCAGAGGAATCATTTTGTGTATGACTGAACTGTATGTAGTACCTCAGTATACTTACTGACAGCCCATACAATGTATGGGCAGCATTGAATTTGCAGTCCAGGTCGTGGAAGTCACATACATCGAACACTTAAGGTTCTATTACTACAGTAGTTAGAGCAGCTGCAGAAACAATACCGGTACTCATATATTATGGAAACCCATGCTCGGCTCTGCGGAAGACACCGAATCGCGGGATCATTTTTGTTGGGCTCAGTTTTGCATTTAGCAATTTTGGCAATGACGTCTAGGTGGTATCGCACTGGTGACATGCAGGATGAGTCTGGCGGGATCTAACCATTCCGACTACGTATGTCAGCAATTTCTACATCTTCATGGCGATGGCCTCACAACTGTCATTACCAATCATCTGCAACCCTAGTGTACTTGGCCGTATTTAACCACTGTCTACAATGAAAGTGTGGTCTATATATTTAACCCTTTGCATACCGGGGCACACCCGTATGAGCCACAACCTACCCCACCGTGGCACACCCCTATGAGCCATGATATTATATTATGTTCTATGGTTTCCTAATTCCTATGTATGACTGGGATGCCAGATAAGTGTTACTATGCTCCCATTAGGTATTTAGGACAAGAAAAATGAGTATCCCTATACTCAGCAGTTGTCTGGCAGTCCCTACCA
Source organism: Nemertoderma westbladi (assembly GCA_032718475.1). Lineage (NCBI taxonomy): Eukaryota > Metazoa > Xenacoelomorpha > Nemertodermatida > Nemertodermatidae > Nemertoderma > Nemertoderma westbladi. The sequence goes on from JAUCBJ010008162.1 coordinate 67,173, forward strand.
GTAGTGAAAGCTATCATGCTTTTCTGTATAATTCAGTAGCACTACAGTTGAGGAATGTATAGTCTAACTAACTGTACAGCAGTAGTATACTGTACTCTAATAAATAGCCCCAACTGCAGTATTTCACGGTTTATTATGCTTGATTAGTAAATTTGACAATTACAGTATGCTGCCTGTTTATTCAGGTATTTAAGTTTAGTATTTTGGTTATCTTTGCTGGTTTGTTTAGATAATGTAGTATAATCCCATATAGTCATGTATTTGCAGGCAGGTTGGTTTGGCTTTGCTCATGTATAACCCTAAAATCAGTAGGCCTAGTCTTTTTTAGTCTTCTATTTTACTTCTGATCAAAATGATAATGCTAATTTTGGTCATTTAAGGCTGACATTTCTCGTTTTACTGATGGCTCACCCGTCACTTCACCGCATCGCAGGGTGGACATCAAAATGACTGGTCATCCAGGCATATGCAATATTATCTTCTGCGGTATGCAAAGGGTTAAAACCACGAACCATCACGTCCACTGCAATTATTGGTGCCCAACAAAAAATATAATAATATGAAACCACTCATTTATACAAAATACCAATAACAATTACAAATCTTTGTATAGCACAGACCCAAGAATACTAGACCTGTTTTATTCTTGTCAAGTGTAATTCACATATCTCCAAACAGGCGCTTCACAGCACTGGGGGTGTCTAATTAGTCCCCCTAATATTGTATTTGGAGGTCTCGTGGAGAGAATAATCATTTCCTCGATAAGCCGGCATTGCAACCTTAATGCAAGCTGTAATGCAGTATGCCTGACTGATCACCCCATTGTCAGATCCACAGTGTCACACTTATTAGCTTTTAAAAGTGGGCGTTTACGTAAAATTCACCGTTCTGCTCGCGTCTTGTCAGACGCGAGTTTGGTGTAAGGTATGTAACGTATTGGGTGAGATTGGGGACGAGTTCACATTCACACGCCCTAATGTACGACAAACTGAGATCCCAATTTATACATTATCAATAATTTGCAGCGAAGCTCTTATGGACACGACAATAATGGTTTTTATGGTGTTTTTTATGTAAATAATTTTGGCAGCAAAATTCCTCCTCCCATGTTTTAATTGTATGTATGTAATTTTATATTATTCCATTGCAATTTTTGCTCTATGACATGATGGTCTAGGACAGGTCTAGGACTAGCATAATCCACCGCAATTTTGAATAGGCTTCTAGGTTGCTTTGCAGCAATCGAAATCAATGAGATTCCACGAAATGATCCAAAGACTGTTCTGTACATGTCTATTATGATGGGTTGAATGAACTCCAAACATTCATGTATTTTGAAGACCTCAGGGGGGGGGGGGGGGGGGGTACCACCGGCGCACGCCTACATCACTGGAACGATTGGTCTCCTAATCGGTAGAGGAGGAGTCACCAATGGGTATATCTTGGAGTCAGATTCAGACACGATTTATCAAAAAGTAATCAGGCAATATCCTATTGTTTGGGAGCTTTGTAAAGTGGGCCATCCAACCATTGAAGAGATAAGCTGGAGATTCAGCCTTAACCTTGGTGGTTGGTTGGCTTTTCATCCCAGTCCGCATGTTGATCGTTTTCCAACTGGAATATGGGCTGGTATCATTAATGGCATCATCTTGCTTATTGATAAGCTCCAGTAGATTATAGGATGATTACCTGTTCAGGGACCCAGATGGTGCCTTAACTACCGGACACCCTCGGGTACATCCTCGGAAGTCTTTTTGAGTTGGAGATCATTCTGGGAGTTTTTATATGTTTCCATGGGTATCCCAGGAACTGTTTGTGCAGCTGTTGTCTTTACTGCTCCTGTGACGGCAGTACAGCCCTCGCAGTAATCTGTCGCCTCAGAAGTGAAGACAGCATGTCTGTTGCTCAGCTCCATTGCGATGTTGGATCTCACACATGGCTGTTAACAGATATGATCGATCATGCCGTGTCAAGACAGATTTCTTAGTCCTGCTGGCGCGCAGATTAAGTCTCCCATAGCATCAACAAGGCGGTGATCACTGGGGAAGGGACGGAGATTAACTCCAGTTTAGTTCTGTATTTATTACGAAACAGAATATAGATAATATATAAAGATAATATGGTCGATCTGGGCGACTAATACGCAATACGTTACTTTACAGTGAATGGTGCTGAAGAACGTACAATCCATCCAGGTACCTACCGGTATACTATCACTGGACTCAGCCCCTCAAGTGTTTGTCGGGTTTGTGTTCGCACGCTGACCAATCTCCACACAACTTCTTACAACGCCAACAACTTATCCACGAAGATCGAATTCAAAACATTACCTGGAGGTAAGCCACGAAGAATAATAATAATCATATAATAATACCGAATAATATTATAATATGAAGTCATCCTTTTTAAGGATCTTTCTGTTTGAAACCCTAAATGATTCCCCTTTGTAGGTCTCCCAGATCCTCCTTCTGATCCAAAGCTCCAACTGTGTTCGACGCCCCAAACAGTGTTGGTTTCCTGGTTACCGGTTACTATGACACAGCCAGGCGGTGGTGCGACTACTATGGGTACTAGTAATGGCGCCGTTGTTACTGGTTATGTAATTATTGTTGATGGGACATCAGTTGTTGAAACTGAAAGTGCCTCAGGTGTGTATTATTTGTAAATTTAGCGATCAACACTTCGGTACTTAACAATTTAGTGCTAATTTCTTGAACTTCTTTCAGTTGATCGTGTAGTTCTCAATACTTGTGTATTTTCCTTTCAGTTGATCGTGTAGTTCTCAATACTTGTGTATTTTCCTTTCAGTTGATCGTGTAGTTTCTCAATACTTGTGTATTTTCCTTTCAGTTGATCGTGTAGTTCTCAATACTTGTGTATTTTCCTTTCAGTTGATCGTGTAGTTCTCAATACTTGTGTATTTTCCTTTCAGTTGATCGTGTAGTTCTCAATACTTGTGTATTTTCCTTTCAGTTGATCGTGTAGTTCTCAATACTTGTGTATTTTCCTTTCAGTTGATCGTGTAGTTCTCAATACTTGTGTATTTTCCTTTCAGTTGATCGTGTAGTTCTCAATACTTGTGTATTTTCGTTTCAGTTGATCGTGTAGTTCTCAATACTTGTGTATTTTCGTTTCAGTTGATCGTGTAGTTCTCAATACTTGTGTATTTTCGTTTCAGTTGATCGTGTAGTTCTCAATACTTGTGTATTTTCGTTTCAGTTGATCGTGTAGTTCTCAATACTTGTGTATTTTCGTTTCAGTTGATCGTGTAGTTCTCAATACTTGTGTATTTTCGTTTCAGTTGATCGTGTAGTTCTCAATACTTCAGTACTCAATGGTGCTAAGCGAATTGTTGTTCGCACTCTTTCCGTTAATGGACACTCTGTAGATTCAAGACCTGCGAAAATTCCCCCTAAGGTGCAAGAGGTATGTATTATTATTAGGAACCGAAGGTTACTTTCTGTAAGAATTTGATGTAATAGTAATATTTTGAAGCGAAATAACATAAAAACGGCTCTAACGATTTCGTTAAAAAATTTTGCATGACGCATTTTTTTGATGACCACTATCGATTCCCGCTGGTCCCATATCTGTCCATAGAATGTGGGTTCGAAAAATAAACATAAACGAAAAAACGCCATAGGCGCAATGATAAAACACCAGCTGGAGCACATGAAAAATGTATAGAGAGGGCCTAGTGATTCTATTCAATAGAGAAAGGGCCAACTAACAAGGATGTACTTTCTGTGCCAAGTTTTTATTTAATCACTCACTCTTTCAACCCAGACTATACTATAAGCAAACATTAACTTGGTTAGTTTGTAATCTATTTTCCCCCATCAGCTGTATAACACTCCCCAGTGCTTCCTAAGGGAATATCTACAAGGTGACTGACTCAATGCGTGCGCTATGTTAGGTGGTGGGTCAGTGGAATGAATTTTAGTTACACACATAGGATGCTTCTGATGAGTGTTGGTTACTAATGGTACTATACTCAGCTAATAATAATAATTAATGTATTTAAAAATCCGAGAAGGAGGGAGGTGAGTTAATGACTTGCTTGGCAAACATTAATTATATTAATCTGTCAAACCAGAGGGAATACAGAGTGGGATCTCCAGTACCTGTCTCTGTATAACATTTTACCCAGCTGATAGCTCCAACACAAACTCTTGCCCTGGATTCAATGAAAGCCAATGTCTATTACAGTAGGTTCCTGGGAAAAGCTGGCCACCTGAACGACTTTTTAGTTATAGAGTGTACAACACGAGTGAGGCCTTCGTGCAGCAGAAGCTGCAACCCATATCAGCGAACCTGATATGGGACCCGCTGCGAATATGGGACTAGCGAAAACGCTGATGACTCGCAGTTTTAACTCGCCATATATGTACTGTTAACTGTATGGTACTATTAATAAACTATACTAATAGTTGCAATGTTCAATTAAAATCAGAGTTTGGAGGTTTAATTATGTTTTTGCAACATTAATACTATGAGTGGTGTTTGGTATCAGATATAATTTTAATGTAGACAGGAGATGGTGCCCTAACTGCTTTAATAATTATTAGGAACAGATTATGAGATAATACAATTGTTTGCTAACTAACTTTGTTCACTACCTTGGTGCAATTTTTTATTATAAATGCTGAACATACGTGCAAATTACAGTATTAGTATAGGTAGTGCTGGCTGATACTGGGTGCTCATATTTGCAACCCCAACCATTTGTAACAAATTTTAACCAAGGACATAAATTCTTGATAAGGTGCTCATATTTTTAACCAAACACGTAATGCGGAAATACTACTAGGATCGGCATGCTGCATTGCAGCTGCATTTTTAAGAATGCTGTGCCGGCTTATCGACAAAATGGCACCGCCACAACTCCCTATCACCCATGACATTTGCTAGATCATCCGCATCTTCAAGGCCAGTGTCCTTTAAGATGCGTCTCAAGAAAGTCATGGGCTGTCCACCATGCTTATTCATTCCATGAGGCTGCCAAAGTACAAGATTATGCACTGGCTGGTCCTCACGGCGAAAGCAATGTCCTGCAAAGCGGAGACGATTTTGTTCTAGTGTCAAGCTTGGGGGAACCAATGAGACACCTCCAATGCTATATAGTGTCTGGTTGGAGATGTGTGCATTGTACTTGACACAATGAACCCGGCGTAGCATTCTTGTGAATGTGCCATCCAGAGATTTGGTGTCCTCATCAGTTAGAGCCCAGCATGGACTCCCATAGAGGAGTACTGGAACTACTGCTGCTCTAAATAATCGGACCTTAAGTTTCCGATTAATTCTCGGAGACTTCCAAATCCTGGAAAGTCTATTCAAGGCTGCCCATGCCTTTCCCTTACGTATTCGAAGGTCCTCACCTGACTTCCGGATCCATGATCCCAGGTAACAGAAGTCATCCACATGCTCAAGCATACCATCTTTTCAGCTTATGCTCATCCGATCAAAGACTTGCTGAGGACTTTCAAAGTTAACTGTCAAAATTTAGGTCTTTCTGGAGTTAATAAAAAGACCAACACTAGAAGCAGCATGTTCTAATGAGCTGAGGAGCCGTTGGGCTCCCTCTAGTGATTCTGAGAGTACTCCTAAGTCATCAGCAAAGTCTAGATCAGTTAGGTACTTGGCAGGATTTCCTCGACTTCTGGAGCCAGTAGGTGGAGTTATCTTCACCCCATCATCATTATGATGATCTAAGGACATGCGTAGAACATAGTCAACAACAATTATGAACAAGAATGGTGCAAGTGTGTCTCCCTGGAGGACGCCCCATAACACTTCAAATGGTTCTGTGTCACCGTCAACAGTAGACACAAATGTTGTCGAACCATCGTATACTGATCTGATTGCTGCACTAATTTCATCAGGAATCCCATATAATGAAAGTATGCTGAACATACGTGAGCGAGAGACTGAATCAAAGGCCTTGAATAAGTCAACAAAGATAACAGCCAGATGCCTGTCTTTTTTTTGATAACTCTTCAATTATCCTTCTAAGTGCCCAAATGGGCTCCATGGTCCCACGACCTTTACGGAACCCATTCTGATTTCCACGGAGCAGTCTCTCACTGGGATCCCTGATGCGATTTAATAGAATTCTATTGTATAGCTTTGCAGCAATCGAGATCAATGAGATTCCCCGAAAAGAACCATAGAGTGTTAGGTTGCCCTTCTTGGGAACTGGCACCAACTTATTTGTTTTCATTTCTTGTGGGACTCTTGTTGTTCGGTACATGTCTACTATGATGGGATAGATGAGCTTTAAACACTCAGGTATTTTAAAGACCTCAGGGGGATCACCATCTACTCCACTGGCACGATTGGTCTTAATGCTCTTTGCAGCAGCCTTCACTTCTGCAAAGGAGATATCACCAATGGGAATATCTGGGAGTACAAAGTTATCAGGCAATACCCTGTCATTATTGAGGAGCTTTTCAAAGTGGGCCTTCCAACCATTGAGGCGATCGGCTGGTGATTCAGCCTTAACCTTGGTGGTTGGTTGGCTTTTTCGACCAGCAAGCAAGTTGATCGATCTCCATCCCTGGAATGATTGCCTGCTGTCGTCAGCATCATTGGTGGCATCAACCTGTTGGTTTATTAGCTCCTGTAAATTAACAGAGTACTGCCTGTTCAGGGACCTAGATGCAGCCTTAACTGCATTCTTGGCCACTATAGTCTGTTTGAGTCGGGACTCTTTCTGCGCCTTTTAGAGGTCATTTCGGCACTTCTGAATTTTGTTGTCAGTCCAGGGGGCCCGTTTCCTGTTTCGAGGGTATACAGGAACTGTTTCTGCAGCTGCTAACTTAACTGCCTCTGTGAAGGCAGTATAGCCCTCACAGTGATCTGCCGCCTCAGAGGCAAGAACCTCATACCTGTTGCTCAGCTGTAGTGTGAAGCTGGATCTCACACTTGGCTGTTGCAACAGAGAGGACCAGTCATGCCGCGGCAAGGCAGATTTCGTTGTTCTGCCAGCACGCAGACTAAGTCTTACCTTGGCCACAATAATGCGGTGATCACTGGAGAAGGGTCGTAGTGTAAATGCATTACAGTCTTGTATAGAGCTCCTGTATTTCCTGGAGCGGAAATACAGATTTGTAACCGGTATTCAAATTTGTAATTGGAAATCCAAATTCGTAACCAGGCGCTCAGATTCGAAACTGGTTTAGAGTTGATATCCTGAAAAAAACGTTTGCGGCTTATGGCCTGTAAAAATATTAGTTTTGGTTTGGTTTAACTTCGGTTCCTTCACGGCGTCTTGACGCCGTCTTTAATATTCGTATGTATTATGGTATTCCACACATAGCGTGTCTTACTGTCGCGTTTAGTAAACGTCTCTACTCGTCTGTTACATAGCCAGACTGGACCAGTGTAGTCCTACACTTCTATGGAGGTTAATTGGACCGACTAATAAGTTAGGAGTACTGTTAGGATACCCAGAACTACCTCAACTAACAGTCGTATTCACAACAACACTTAAAAGATTAGAGTTGGAAGTAACTAAACTAACATGGGCTTTCTTTTACGATATAAATAATTGGCATACATTCTTTACAAGGATTTATTCACACTGAATATTTTCCCTATTTATAAATTATTTTTATTTGTAGATAATTAAATCTCCATCGATTGACCCAATAATTAGCAGGAAGAAATTGTCTCCGCCGCCACACTCATCCGGCCCCATCAACCAAAATACATTATCTCTAACCCAACATTCTTCGAATGTAAGTATTGATCTCCTTTCATTTACTCACCAACACAATTTTATTACCTTCATATTTATTATTAATTGATTTATTCCAGAATTATATTTCATGACGATTATTACTAATTGAATACCGGTACAATAAATAGTACATCCATAGTTATTAATAACTATTTATAACTATAAACCTAAAAATTGTCATACATTGGCAGCGCCACCTAGCGGTGCAGAACCATTTTTCCAATAAAATTTTTGTTAGATATGATGCCCCACCATTTTGGTCTATCATCTAAAAATTATGTAATTTTGAGTCAAAACCGTAAAACACTTAGAGTTTCGAACGCAACCCCGTTTTTTTGCTTTGTTCACTTGTATTTACTAAATATTTAAATGTGAAAAAAAAATTATAGTGAAACATGTAAAATAAAAATATTAAGTACTACAATAGAAACAAACTTTATATAATATGCGAGTTGAAAAGTACTTTACAGTGTTGTTATGATCCTCGTTTATTTATTTACCCTTATTCATTACGTTCTAACGTGTAACAAACCACTCGCGGTTCAGTAGCAGCACACTGCAAAGCTTTTCTTTACTCGCGAACATTAAAAACATAATAACATAATGTAGCGAAGGCTTCCTTGTATTATATTTAACAAATATGGTTAGTAGTGCTCGATTTTCTTTCATTGCTGTATTAATTTATTTCAGATTTAGCTAATTTTATTTTATTTTCCGTTGATTTTGTTTTTTTTAGATTAAAGATACAAGCTCATGGCATCAATCCGATAGTTCTAAAATTAGACCGGTAGACACAGCAGAGAATCCTAGTGACGATTCGTCACAGGTTAGTTACGGGTAATCTCACCTTATCAGTTGCTATAACAACTATACGCTAAAGAATCGTAAACTTCGTATTACATTCTCCACACAGAACAATGGCGTTTACTGTTCCAATACAAGTTATCGTACAATCTTTCTATCTATCTCTCAAATATAGTAGAACCTGTCTTACACAGATTACAAGAAACATATGGGATTGGAAGATTTAAACCAAGAATGACTTGCATCAACCAAACAAACTGCCTCCCAAACATATCATAATCACAATTACTGCGATGTATGAAATGTTATCCATATCCGCAACCTGGGAAACGACCCCAAAGAGCAGTTTATTATTCTGCAAAGGGGTCTTACTGTATTAGATAAATAAAATAAAGAACACGAATTATTTATACCTAATTCACCATTTTAAGTTAGTCTAATACCAATAAAAACATCGGAATAACCAATATAATGCAGTTGTACATGTACAAGCCTCCTACGAAAATTGGTGAAATGTTCCATTGAGTTTACCTAACAGCTGTTGGTACCCGGCTGGCAAACTGGTTCAGTTTAATCAACAGCTGTTGCTAATTGGCATCGTAGACATTGGAGTGAGCTGCTTTAATGTCGGCCTTTTGAATTTTTTCAATCTTCTTCATAATTGAAGCGTTGTTACCTCCAAGAATATTCCAGAATAGAAGGAGATATGTCAAAACAGGGCAATGGAAGTAAAAAACTGGAAGTAAGAATATAATGCAGTTCAAATTTGTAATTTTGTTTTGTAGGTGGACGTGGCCTAGCATCATATTATAAAATATATCAGTGTTTCACACATCGATATTCACACAGCACAGGGAATGGTGGTCCTGTATTATTATATATAGTTTTTATTTGAATTATATCGAATATAAATTAATTATCAATGAGTAATAATAAAGTTAACAGATGGTCAGTTTAAAATATTTTTATTTTATACTAAAGGAAGTATCCTCGTAAGTTATTGAGTATTAAAGGAAGATTTTGCGTCTTTTGTAGTGATAAAGAATCGCGCACCAAACTTCCGCTGTTCCCCAGGCACGTGACCGCCGTAATCCGGTACCAGCCCAGCGTCAGTGTGGTATATCGTTTCTACTTCATTCTTTATAATTTCGCATTTTTCTTTTGACTCTTCGTTACTCGGCAACGGTACTGGTATATCTGTATCCAATAATTTATCTCGACAGGATTGAAGAGATTGAAACTGTTGTTTTGCGTTGGCCCTTAGTTGAGTATTCGTAGCGCCACAGAATCCTTCGAACTTTGGAACGTGCCCTATAGAAATGCATTATTTTGTTATAAAGAAACTTTGAAAAATACAACTACTGTTAGTTACTACTATGTATGACCTTATGTTTCTGCTAAATCAACATTGTTCTTTATAAATCTTTTGTCATTTTGAATAATAATCCAAAAGCCCGATTCTGGAGACTCACATCTTGCCTGAAGTATTTGTGTGCTAACGTTTCACATATTCCTTTTGTGTGCTAACGTTTCGCATATTCCTTTTGTGTGCTAAAGCTTCGCCTATTCCTTTTGTGTGCTAACGTTTTGCCTATTCCTTTTGTGTGCTAACGTTTCGCATATTCCTTTTGTGTGCTAACGTTTAGCCTATTCCTTTTGTGTGCTAACGTTTCGCCTATTCCTTTTGTGTGCTAACGTTTCGCCTATTCCTTTTGTGTGCTAACGTTTCGCCTATTCCTTTTGTGTTCTAACGTTTAGCCTATTCCTTTTGTGTTCTAAAGCTTCGCCTATTCCTTTTGTGTGCTAACGTTTCGCCTATTCCTTTTGTGTGCTAACGTTTCGCCTATTCCTTTTGTGTGCTAACTTTTCGCCTATTCCTTTTGTGTGCTAACGTTTCGCCTATTCCTTTTGTGTGCTAACGTTTCGCCTATTCCTTTTGTGTGCTAAAGTTTCGCCTATTCCTTTTGTGTGCTAACGTTTCGCATATTCCTTTTGTGTGCTAACGTTTCGCCTATTCCTTTTGTGTGCTAACTTTTCGCCTATTCCTTTTGTGTGCTAACGTTTCGCCTATTCCTTTTGTGTGCTAACGTTTCGCCTATTCCTTTTGTGTGCTAAAGTTTCGCCTATTCCTTTTGTGTGCTAACGTTTCGCATATTCCTTTTGTGTGCTAACGTTTCGCCTATTCCTTTTGTGTGCTAACTTTTCGCCTATTCCTTTTGTGTGCTAACGTTTCGCCTATTCCTTTTGTGTGCTAACGTTTCGCCTATTCCTTTTGTGTGCTAACGTTTCGCCTATTCCTTTGTGTGCTAACGTTTCGCCTATTCCTTTTGTGTGCTAACGTTTCGCCTATTCCTTTGTGTGCTAACGTTTCGCCTATTCCTTTTGTGTGCTAACGTTTCGCCTATTCCTTTGTGTGCTAACGTTTCGCCTATTCCTTTTGTGTGCTAACGTTTCGCCTATTCCTTTGTGTGCTAAAGTTTCGCCTATTCATTTTGTGTGCTAACGTTTCGCATATTCCTTTTGTGTGCTAACGTTTCACCTATTCCTTTGTGTGCTAACGTTTCGCCTATTCCTTTTGTGTGCTAACTTTTCGCCTATTCCTTTTGTGTGCTAACGTTTCGCCTATTCCTTTTGTGTGCTAACGTTTCGCCTATTCCTTTTGTGTGCTAACGTTTCGCCTATTCCTTTTGTGTGCTAACGTTTCGCCTATTCCTTTTGTGTGCTAACGTTTCGCATATTCCTTTTGTGTGCTAACGTTTCGCCTATTCCTTTTGTGTGCTAACGTTTCGCCTATTCCTTTTGTGTGCTAACGTTTCGCCTATTCCTTTTGTGTGCTAACGTTTCGCCTATTCCTTTTGTGTGCTAACGTTTCGCCTATTCCTTTTGTGTGCTAACGTTTCGTATATTCCTTTTGTGTTCTAAAGTTTCGCATATTCCTTTTGTGTGCTAACGTTTCACCTATTCCTTTGTGTGCTAACGTTTCGCCTATTCCTTTTGTGTGTTAACTTTTCGCCTATTCCTTTGTGTGCTAAAGTTTCGCCTATTCCTTTTGTGTGCTAACGTTTCGCATATTCCTTTTGTGTGCTAACGTTTCACCTATTCCTTTGTGTGCTAACGTTTCGCCTATTCCTTTTGTGTGCTAACTTTTCGCCTATTCCTTTTGTGTGCTAACGTTTCGCCTATTCCTTTTGTGTGCTAACGTTTCGCCTATTCCTTTTGTGTGCTAACGTTTCGCCTATTCCTTTTGTGTGCTAAAGTTTCGCCTATTCCTTTTGTGTGCTAACGTTTCGCCTATTCCTTTGTGTGCTAAAGTTTCGCCTATTCCTTTTGTGTGCTAACGTTTCGCCTATTCCTTTGTTTGCTAACGTTTCGCCTATTCCTTTTGTGTGCTAACGTTTCGCATATTCCTTTTGTGTGCTAACGTTTCACCTATTCCTTTGTGTGCTAACGTTTCGCCTATTCCTTTTGTGTGCTAACTTTTCGCCTATTCCTTTTGTGTGCTAACGTTTCGCCTATTCCTTTTGTGTGCTAACGTTTCGCCTATTCCTTTTGTGTGCTAACGTTTCGCCTATTCCTTTTGTGTGCTAAAGTTTCGCCTATTCCTTTTGTGTGCTAACGTTTCGCCTATTCCTTTTGTGTGTTAACGTTTCGCCTATTCCTTTTGTGTGCTAACGTTTCGTATATTCCTTTTGTGTTCTAAAGTTTCGCATATTCCTTTTGTGTGCTAAAGCTTCGCCTATTCCTTTTGTGTGCTAACGTTTAGCCTATTCCTTTTGTGTGCTAAAGTTTCGCCTATTCCTTTTGTGTGTTAACGTTTCGCATATTCCTTTTGTGTGTTACGTTCGCATATTCTTTTGTGTTCTAACGTTTCGTATATTCCTTTTGTGTTCTAAAGTTTCGCATATTCCTTTTGTGTGCTAAAGCTTCGCCTATTCCTTTTGTGTTCTAACGTTTCGCATATTCCTTTTGTGTTCTAACGTTTCGCATATTCCTTTTGTGTTCTAACGTTTCGCCTATTCCTTTGGTGTGCTAACGTTTCGCCTATTCCTTGCAGGACATTGCTTTCGCCGTGAGGACCAGCCAGTGCATAATCTTGTACTTTGGCAGCCTCATGGAGTGAATAAGCATGGTGGACAGCCCATGACTTTCTTGAGACGCATCTTAAAGGACACTGGCCTTAAAGATGCGGATGATCTAGCAAATGTCATGGGTGATAGGGAGTTGTGGCGGTGCAATTTTGTTGACAAGCCGGCACAGTATTCTTAAAAATGCAGCTGCAATGCAGCATGCCGATCCTATGTGTTTTAAAGTTTCGTATATTCCTTTTGTGTGCTAAAGTTTCACTATTGGCTGCAAGTTTTACACCGTGACAAAGTTACGGGTTAGACAAAGCGTGGGAACCTACCTGAATAACCAGGAATGTAGATAACATTGTCGATTTGCTGATTTGTCTTTTTGTCCACCCATTTATTAAGATGAGCGAGGAACAGCTTCTTATTACCGTCTATAGGTGGCAGGCGCGGACTAGAGAAGTCATCCTTTGCGTGGGTTCGAATGTGTTTCTGTTCCAAGTCAAACTTATAAACGGCACGTCCACAGGACTCAGGGTATACATTTCCAACTTCATGCTTATAGTTTGGTACGTGTCCTGTGGTAGAAACGTATAATTAGAAACGTAAAACGCATTATAGTGACCTGCTACGTGTCTTGCACACTTGTTGGACTCGACTATAATCCTATACATGGAACACACACACATTATGGTTGCGTCTACTGAGAGAGTGAGAGAGAGGCGCGTGACATTTGCAATACGATTAGCAGTAAGGCAGTGGCGAACTTACATCGCATAAATGGTTAATAATCTGATTTACACATAAATTTATTAAATAACTACTTGGATAACCCCATTGTGGAATAACAAACTATACTATGTATATAACTTGACTACTGAAGCAGTAGTACTCAGTACTAAATATATATTAAACCTGCATATCCAGACACCATCGTGTGGTAGAAGAATCTTTTATCTGCTTCATTGCCTTGTCTAACACGAGGCGGCTTGTCTCCGTGTATCGGGGGGAGGGTAACGCGTGTAGATCTGGGGGAATCTTCTAGAATCTGTCTGGTTGCTCTGGAGAAGTTATGACCCACTGAGTCATATTGGAAGGTAGGAATGTGGCCCATATAGCCCGCAGGTATGTAGGGCTCATCTAATTGAACCCCCATGACCAATAATTATAATCGTTAATTACTTTTATTATAATTAATTGTTAATTATCGTTGTTAAGGTAGGCCTACTGTTGCGCCAGTAGAGCTTACAGATAGTCAGTGAAATGAAAGTAAGTGGTGAGAGAACTGTTGAGTACCGGTAATGGGCCTATCCCATATGTTATGTCCTAGGGACTCTACTGGACGGTCTCACCCGCCGTAAAATCAACTTTCACCCGCCCTTTAAACTCATTCTCCGTATAAAGTTCTACATTATGTAAAACTTCTTATTCCTATGGAGTTACATAATATTATAATAATAATAAAACATATAATATAACATAATATAATGTAATTATTATTATTTTATTATTTATATTTATATTTATATTATTATAATATTATATTTCGGCACCATTTTTTTTATTTCTCATGCATAAAGGAAAACGAAATAAAACAAATCAAGTTCTTCGTAAGATTTGCTGCCAATTTTCTTTGTTGATTTCTATAATGTATGCTGAACATTACTTTTGATTTCTATTAACATTTAGGCCTACCATAATATTGTTTTTATATTTTCAAATAAATCACGTCTAAGAGAACACATGTAACAGGCTGACTGCTTTCATTTCAGAAATCATTAGACCTAACCAGTTATTACAATCAGAATTAGGCTAAATTAAAAGTACTACTGTAGTAGATAAGTCAGCCTGTAGATCAATAAATAGAAAGTGAAAGTAATGCATTGTAACATAATCAGAAATAAAAATTAAAGCTCAGCTTGGGATGAACTTTACATGTGGAATAGGATTCAAAAGTAAAGTAAGTTTAGTATATGAAATAATTTAAAAGTGAAATGTAAAGTTAAACATAGAAGAAATCAAAAACGGGTAATGGCGGCAAATCATCTCCCTAAAGATTACCAGTTAATTAATATGACTTTGTTTGTAAAAGTTCTGGCTCAAGCGCACCCCATCCCTCCCGCACCCTAACATGTTTATCTAAACCAATGGATATATTAATATCACAATTAATCACACAGGTTGCTTTAAAAACAAGGTGTTATTTTTTAACAAATATGAACCACCAATCCCGTAACGGGCCTTCTCTGTAAGGTGTTACTTTTACACACAAGTTTGTAAATATTTAATACAAAAACCGATAAATTTATGTAGTGAAATATATCACTCTAGGATGATCTTTTTATGACTGACGGACAGGCTCTGGGTCGCACCCAATTCAAGCACCGACACACCTCTCACCTCACACATTTCCTAATGACACCCTTTTCATCAGCTTATAAACGTTACATTAACATATAAAATATTCCAATTTTGCAATAATAATTACAGTTATTAAGAATATAACCAATAAGGACTATTAAATATTCCGTCGTGGGAATTATTAATCGTTAATTAAATGTAATGTTATTGATATCGCGATATCTGGCCCCCTCTGATCTTTTGGCTCCTGTAATTGACAATATAATATAATTTGATTGGATAATTGCGGCGTTGTACTGTAGTTTATTATTGCCATCATTATTACTTAGCAACGGTAGGGGGTGTCTACTCCGACGTTTTCAATAACCGATAATTATTGCTGCTATTACGGAATAGAGTTCGCATTCGCATAGGTTCTAGATTTGATTGGAATTCGTAATTTAGAATGAATTCGTAAATACTTATGAGTATGTAAACGATGACTGGGGTGGCATGTACTGTAGTACATGTAAGTAAATATTCAAGGGAAGAAAAGTCTGTTGGAACTATAGACCCCTCAAATACTAGATTGACTCGAGTACAACTCTGATACCTTTGTTCTGAATAAAACGTTTGTGTAAGTGATGATTCCATATTTTCATATTTTGGATATAATAACCGAAATAGCTCATAACATTCTTAATGTCTCGGGCGCGTAACTCTGGATGCGGTTATTTACGTTTGCTCCGGGTGGTATATTCGAGTCCCAACAACCTTTGTTTGCGTGGTAAACTTTGCGCGCGCTCGCGAAGTTCCGCGGTAACTGAATTGGTTGAACGGCGGGTGCAGCTCTGCTACTTCTAGTTTCATTCTCCGCAATCATCTTCTGTTTTGCGTTTAAGCTGCTCCTTTCTCTACTCATTCCAATCCTGTTCATAATAATTATAA
>JAUCBJ010008163.1:0-58926 GCA_032718475.1 Nemertoderma westbladi
AGCATTAACCTTGGTGGTTGGTTGGCTTTTCCTCCCAGTGAGCAGGTTTACTGATTGCTTTGCCTGAGCTGATTGCCTGCTATCATCAGCGTTAATGGCATCAACCTCGGCCCTACTTATTCATAAGCTCCTTTAGCATCCTTGTCTGTCTCCGTGTGCCCTAGTCGGCGGGACTCATTCTGCGCCATTTGAGGTCATTTCGGCACTTCCGAATTCTGTGATCAGTGCGGGTGGGGGGGGGGGGGGGGGGGCTATTTCCTGTTTCGAGGGTATACAGGATCTGTTTCAGCAGCTGCTAAATTAACTGCTTCTGTGAAGGCAGTATAGCCCACGCAGTGATTTGCCGCCTCAGAGGCGAGAACCTCATACCTGTTGTTCAACTGTAGTGTGAAGCTGGATCTCACAACTGGGCTGTTGCAACAAAGAGGACCAGTCATTCCTTGGCAATTCTGCTAGCGTGGAGACTAAGTCTTACCTTGGCCACAATAATAGGTAATAGCTGGATAAGGGTCGAAGTGCAAATATACTTCAGTCTTGTACAGAATAGAGCTCCTGTATTTCCCACGAAACAGAATATGGTATATCTGGGACGTGTGACCACTTGGTCCAGTATGAGATGTAGATGAGTGATGTAGACTTGCATTAAAGTCACCCAGGCAAATTAAGAATGCATGCTGATCCACTCCATCAGTAGATGCATGTAGATTGTGGTAGAAATTTTCCACTTCATCTTTCTGCACACTTCTTCTTGTTCCACATACTATGCAAGTCTCTTCACAAATCACATTCGGGAAGTTTACCTTTAAGAGTGGGAATATGTTCGTCACCATCCATTTCCATCAAGTCATAATAATAATAGGCAAATGAAAGTGATAGTTTCGACGCAATCAAAATTGATCCCTCTCCAGGGTGAAAATCGACGCAAATAACACCTGATTACTCTCAAAAATTAAACTTCTATCTGTTCTGTTGATATTCGTTTATTGTTTTGTTCCGAATAACGTGCCACTGTAAACTGCTCCTTTCCTTAAATTGATAATTTAACATTGATACAAAATATTAATTCGCCGAAATGGGATTGCCCCCCCCCCCCCCCCCCCCCCCTCCCCTGTCTCGACGGTGCATAGTGTGATGCACCTGACTGTTCCAAAACTAATATCTTAGCAGAATTTAGAGTGAGTTAACTATTAACTTTAGGTCTCGATAAACGCCTGAGATACTTTAAAATTCATATTTGTATTAAACAATATCCCCCCAAGTCACGATATGATGTTGACTAACAGTCGAAGGTTATAGCTATGCGACGTGTGTTACATTTAATCTCTCAAAACTCTGGTAAGGTAGGCCTAGGGAATACTGCATTATAGTTATACTGTAAATTAAATTCTTGTTAAATTGTCTTATTTGGTCTGTTGCTATGGTAACGTGGACTGTAAATGTCACCCGAATGTGTACAATATGACGGGAAGTATCACCATGCTTCTTAGCTGTAGTGATATTTTCAAATAATTACAAATATAGAAGCAAATAGTTGAGTAAAGGTACACGAATTCTCCACTTAAACTTAATATTTTGATACTTGTGTAAATTACTCTGGTCCAAATAATGGGTCTGTGTCTGCGACATTAGACGCTATTTGATTTTATATTGCCCTTGATGTGTTCCCAAGATGTCATATAAGTTGTGTGATGGGTTTTTTGATTTTTAAAACTGTTTGTTGATTTTCTCAGGAAAAGGAAAGGTGAGACAAAGAAATTGATAATTTAAATTTCATAAATCTGTTGCTAAGGCGGTTACTAGGGCCGGGTTGGCGGACTGCAAGGGAATTTCGGAAATTTTCTTCTTTACCAAAGTGTTTATAACAGTTTCAGGACAACATTGATGCATTTTGATTAACTTTCAATTTATACACTGGTTATGAGACGAGATTCACTAGCATTCACCATGAACTTGTATCCTAAAATTGAAGAAAACACATTTTTGAGCAAAAAACTTTGAAGCCCAAAAAAAGGCATTAAATCAAAAATGCAGAGGTGGCATCCGGCCTAGCCGGATTCGCCATGTCTTGAAGTACAAACATCAGGTGGATGCCAACCATTAACAAAAAATGCCATCTAAACTTAATTTTCGGGAGTTGGCAGGTAGACTATTAATACGGATGTAAGTTATTGCATTACGGATGTAAGTTATTGTATTACAGGTGTAAGTTATTGTATTACGGATGTAAGTTATTGTATTACGGGTGTAAGTTATTGTATTACAGGTGTAAGTTATTGTATTACGGGTGTAAGTTATTGTATTACGGGTGTAAGTTATTGTATTACGGGTGTAAGTTATCGTATTACGGGTGTAAGTTATTGTATTACGGGTGTAAGTTATTGTATTGCGGGTGTAAGTTATTGTATTAATACGGATGTAAGTTATTGTATTACGGATGTAAGTTATTGTATTACAGGTGTAAGTTATTGTATTACGGATGTAAGTTATTGTATTACAGTGGTGTAAGTTATTGTATTACGGGTGTAAGTTATTGTATTACGGGTGTAAGGTATTGTATTACGGATGTAAGTTATTGTATGCCATTGCACTTCACCCCGACAAATAACCAGAAGAATACCCGGGGGTTCCTACATGCAACACCGGAAATCGTGTATAATATCCAACAACTGTAGGTATACTGGTCAACAGCAAAACTTGTCTTGGCAACACTTTACCAGTTTAGTAACCATGGTAACTTTCTATTAAAATGTTTGCAGTTAATTACGCCGAGACTTATCTCAGCCAAACCGCCGTTGATGACTGCCGCTATGACGTAAGTTCTACCCAATCAAATCTGAGATGTTTATCCTCAATAGATCTTAGTAATTTGATTGGTTATTACCCCTGTCTGTCTGTAGTAACTAACCATACTGATTGTATCAACTCACCCGCATTGGTACACCATTGAAATCGTGTAGTTTGTTTATAAATCGTTGGTATGGCAACTCATGGAGTTGGGAGTTTGTATGGAAGTGTGTGTTGTGTGAGCACCGAGACATCTGGTTCAATATCAATAGGCACACAGTACAAGTGTAGATTATCGTATTTAGAACTACTGCAAAATTTGACCAATTTGGAATCGAATGATATCTAACATTTTCCATATCAGTATAAAACCTTTGCATTATTACATCTAATACTACCTATCCATGTCTTCAATCAGTAGCAATTTCCCTTAGCTTGATATAGGAACAACAGAACCGCCTCCGCTTTGCAGGACATTGCTTTCGCCGTGAGGACCAGCCAGTGCTTAATATTGTGCTTTGGCGGCCTCACGGAATGAATAAGCATGGTGGACAGCCCATGACTTTCTTGAGACGCATCTTAAAGGACACTGGCCTTGAAGATGCGGATGATCTAGCAAATATCATGGGTGATAGGGAGTTGTGGCGGCGCAATTTTGTCGACAAGACGGCATTCTTAATAAAATATGTACCGGTAATATATGCAGCATGCCGATAGTAGTTGTAGTAATATCGGTTAAGTTAATAAAGGCAGGTGTCGGTAGAATATGATTTACGAAAACCGGACTGAAACTCAAAGATCAGATTTAGCCTACTAAGATGTGCTTCATCCAGCTGTAGAAAAACAGATCGTTCTAGAATATTAGATACAATACTTAAGATAGGTTGTACTACCTTGGCTAATTTCAGTGGTACTACATTATCTACGGCGGAGTAATTAATAATAAAAGTAATAGGCACTTTAAGTACGTCAACACCATCCTTAAGAAAACGGGCAGGTATTAGGTCTAGACCGGTACTTATAGTACTCTGTATGTGGTTTCTCGAAATCAGGTTTGTTGAATTCCCATTTATGTTTGCCGCTGTACTTTCCTCTAATTATTCCTATAAAGATTTTTTGTTTACCCAACTCAATGTCTCACCTCGCACTATTATCGCTTTGCAGACGGTTCTCCGGAAACAACACTTGCGAACTCGAGTATCCGGGCCGGTATATATGACGTAAGTGGTATCCTTATTGTCATGGTGACGGGTTTACATGGTTCATGTAGGCCAGGGCAAGTACCGATATATCTTGTCTGTCTGTCGGTATTTTATTCAACCTTTTGCATTTCGTCTGAAGATATTTATCCTGAATTATAGACAGACGAAATCTATAAGTGCAAAGTTTCTTGTGGAATGGTCTAAATTGTTTCTAGAATTATCAAAGAAAGGGTTTTCTCTGTTTTCTCTAAGGTGCTTACTATTTATTTATCGTGTTCAGGAATGTTATGTTAGGTGGAATAACTCAAATGAAATGAATGAAAAGTGAAATGTAATGTTCGTAATGAAGTTAGACAAGGCTCTATAGTTTCACCTTTGCATTTCTGTATAGTGTTAAATATTTTAATAAATAGACTAAAAATATCTAAGGTTGGTTGTTATATAGGCTCTCATTATTTCGGATGCTTAGCGTATGTTGATGATGTTTTATTGCTATGTCCGTCTGTAATAGGTCTACAATTTATGAATATGTGTTATTTTTTGTAAAGAATTAAACTTACGTTTAAGTATGGACAGTAATCGAGTTAAGTGCAAATGTAAATGTATCCCTTTTCAGTTTGATTGGAACCCCCTGATACTGTTACTGTAAATGATATTGTTTCACCATGGGTGCAGCAGGCGACACATTTAGGTGTTACTTTAGATTACAAGTGTTTAATAAATAGTGATGTACTTCGTAAGAGAGCGGAATTTATTTCCAAATTAGCTAAACTCAGACAAGAATTTCATTTTTTTTGTGCTACTCCTAGTATTTTATGTAATATTCAAAGATTATAAACAACTTCTTTCTACGGTAGTCCCGTCCCGTCTGGAACCTTTCTTCTTTTAGTGTTAATAAAATATATACTGCGTGGAACATTAATGTTAGGCGTATTTGGAACTTACCTTATAATAGTGACCGTTACATTGTAGAAGGATTGGGGTAGGTGTAAAACGCGGATCCGGATCCGTTTCCGGATCCGGATTCCAAAATTATCAATTAAGGTAAAGGAGCAGGTTACAGCGACACGTTATTTTAACCAAAACAATAAACTAAAGTCAATAGAACAGGTTATAGTTTTATTTTTGGGAGTTATAAAAATGTAAAAAAAATCGACTTCCGTAGGGACAATGTTAAATGTAGAATCCGGATCCGCGTTTTACTCCGACCCGAAGGATTGGTGAATTTTCTACACCCTAAAGTTATGTTATGGAGCCGTTTAGTAGGCTTCGCGCTGGGGGTAATGAATTCTAGTAAACTACGTGTCCGTTTTCTAAGCAGGTTATTATTTCATGATTGTAGAAGTACAAGTGGTAATAATAATCTTAGGTTAATAAGCAATGAATGGGGTATACCAATAAACAAGCTGAATCCGGGTACTGTAAAAAGATTAATACATTATGCACCAGCTCCTGTTGGTAGTGTTATAGCGATAAATTTCTGTAAGGAGTTATCCAACATTCTTATTACTGAATGTGTAGTACCGGGATTCAGTTATGTGTCAAGTGCTTAGAACTGGTTACTTCTTTCGTTACTATATTTCTTTCTTCTGTTTTGTGTTCAATTTAATACTTTTAGTTTTAGTATCCATGTCCATTATTGTGCTTCTTCTTTTTTTGTGTTTTTTTTTGTTATTGTACGTACCGAGCCTCGGCTTGTGTATGTTAATAATAATAATAATAATAAAGTCATCCAGATTTGTAAAAATTAGAGATACTGTCTGTACATTAATACAATGTTAGAGTTAGTGATATACAGGGATACATACTGAGACATATACTGTACATACATTGAGATTGACATTGATTGTTATGCTTGACCAGCTGCAAATATCGTACATATATATTAATGTGTCTCGTTATTACTACACATGCGTGTCGTTATTACCACAATGGGTGTCGTTATTACCACAATGGGTGTGACTGTAGTTAGTAATGGTGTGGATTGTTGTACTATTACCATTACGGTGTGTCTACTCTACATAGGGGTGGTGGTTAGCTTTGTTTGTCTCTTTAGGTTTTCCATCATGGTACATCGCACTCATCCCTTCGTTTTGGCCTTCTATATCCTTAACTGTGTTTTCATTAAGAATTCATCTATAGTTCCCCTATAAGAGCGTATCTGCTAATTAATTAACATGCTATTGTTTTATTAACTGATGCTTTATATTGTTTGCTTTTATTTACCGTTATTATTACCTTTATTTACTTAGTGGCTTATTCATGGTGTCAGGAGATACATTATGATTCATTTTTTCTTACTTCAGAACTATTTGGGTGAAAAAAAGTTTTTGGAAAAGATGTACAACTACAACATACAATAACCTTTGTTATCCTAGCCTGATCCTTAAGAAAGATTAAGAAAATTTTTAATTATTGAATTGGATTAACGGCGATGTTGGGCTGCTTATATTGGCGTTGTATTTCCTGTTGCCAAGCAACCGTTATTATATCGAGCGACTGCGACTGTCTAACCTAACGTATGAGAAGCAGACTGGACGTAGTCGCGCAGCTCAGCTCTCCTATTTGGGTGCTAAATTTATTTATTATTTTGGTTAGAGAAGCTCGTCTCCGTAATCTGTTCCTTTCCCTTTTTAAGTGCATTAAATTCTGAAATTAAGTTCAGAAACCTCTTCAGCCGAAGCGGCACCTGCCTTGTTTCCCTCCAGACCTGCGGACGTTTTGGCCCTTAGACAGTAACACCCCGTCAAAATGTGAAACGCGCCAGACTTCTGCTGTTATATTTCACTTTGCAGTTTTCCCCTATTTTTACAAAAAACCCAGGTTACTTAAGTGCTAAATCTAACCAAAACAATAAACGAATTAGTATCTGTACAAGTTATAAGATATTAATAAGCGCTATTCAATATTTTATAAGGAGAAATTAAAAAAAATTGCAAATTCTTCATTTATATAGAAATTTTAAAATATTTTGACCAAAAGTGAAAATCCGGTATTCTTAACTTGGACGAACATTCCTAGAAAGAGATGGGTTACAGCCTCCATGCTTTTACTCAGAATAGCCGCGGTGTTGTCATTGTATCGCGTTCCTCCTCCACTGCGCCTATTATTATTCTTTATTATCGGAATAGATTATGTTCTTATCCTTTTTTAGGTTTATGTGCAGTAAATATGCCTATGAAATTTATTAATAAATTATTTTCCATTTATTTGTATTAAATATTTATCGTAGTTAAAAGAGATTCGCCTTTGTAAAGACTGCTATCGCTATAGCAACAGCAAGACGTGTTGTGATTGGTTCACCCGGCCGTGCGACCCAGCCCATCAGGTTGTCTGGGCGAGGATGGCCGGCTACGGGTGGTGGCCCGGGAAGGTTCTACGCACGCTGAACGGTCGCAAGGACGTTCGGTTCTTCGGTGGCAAACACGAGCGGTGAGTGGTCAATGGGTTGCTATGGGAACAACGCGTTCTTAGGGCGCCACTGACAGTGGCTGCTAGTTCCCAATATTATATGTTTTTCCGAATTATTTTTTATTAACTATTTTGATAAATGTAAGTGAATATATTAGAATAACCATCATTAACTATTATAACAATTAATCTGTAAGCTGCAACCACTAAATAACATGTATGTAACCTACATGTTTACAGACATGTCTGTTTTTGGACACCGCACCAAAAAAAATTTTAAGACAATCTAAAATATATGGTTTTTGTATATAATAAATGGTTACAAAAAGTTTTAAATCTAAAAAGTAAGAAATAAAGTTCGGTATTATTTGGAGACTTTTAGTGAGAAGAGAAATAATGTAATAAAATAAATGCACCTAGTGAAATAATGTAGGTCGATAAAGTACGAAAAATAATTACATTTTAAAATAATTTTTTGATTTTCAGCGCAACGATAGACTCTAAAGATATTAAACCGATTAGCGAATCGGCTAACAACCTAGTAAAGAAACGAACCGCCGCTGTCAATAAGGCCATTACCGAGTTGGAGATGTACCTGAAGAACACAGAGGACTACAGCGAGACAGGGAGCGTGTTCAGTAACCCGTTGGACGACGACTTACACTCAGTTGTCGGTTCCGAGGTCAGTAGCCAACTGTATCTTTCAATATTAATATGTAGTTTGTTTGTGTATGATTTTTAGCATTAAGAAAAAATTTTTACCTACAAATGAGTTTTTTATGTTATATTATTATTTTTAGTGGATTTGCAATATTTTATATTTTTCATTAACTAGGGATTTATTTAGTGATGAGTAAAGTGTTTAAACGGGATTCCGATCCCGAAAAACCGGGAACCCACCGATAAATTCAATCCCATCCCGACTTTTTTTGGAACGGGATCACTAAGTATAAATTGTGAACTGTGAAGTTTATATCTGATATATGATAATTAGTTCCAGCAGAACGGAATTGTTTTGATTATATCGAATTTTTATTTCAGTAAATCATCTAGTAATCAATTGCAAAATAATTTTAATATAATTTTATCTTACTAATATTTCAGAAGTAAAATAAAGTGAGTGTGAGATTTTGACATTAAATTTAAATGAATGTTTAATTATTTTTAGTGAAAATTTATTTATTTTTCATGATTCAAGAATTATGTGCCAAAATAATTCTACCAAAACAACAATAATAAACTATGTCAGGTGGAAGATTCATGTGGAAGGGTTTACTGTGGAAGATCACCCATGGTGATGAACAGGCATTCCTTTAGGAAACAGAGTGGAAGGGTTTACTGTGGAAGATCACCCATGGTGATGAACAGGCATTCCTTTAGGAAACAGTGTGGAAGGGTTTACTGTGGAAGATCACCCATGGTGATGAACAGGCATTCCTTTAGGAAACAGAGTGGAAGGGTTTACTGTGGAAGATTACCCATGGTGATGAACAGGCATTCCTTTACGAAACAGAGTGGAAGGGTTTACTGTGGAAGATCACCCATGGTGGTGAACAGGCATTCCTTTAGGAAACAGAGTGGAAGGGTTTACTGTGGAAGATGACCCCTGGTGGTGAACAGGTATTCCTGTAGGAAACAGAGTGGAAGGGTTTACTGTGGAAGATCACCCGTGGTGATGAACAGGCATTCCTTTAGGAAACAGAGTGGAAGGGTTTACTGTGGAAGATTACCCATGGTGATGAACAGGCATTCCTTTACGAAACAGAGTGGAAGGGTTTACTGTGGAAGATCACCCATGGTGGTGAACAGGCATTCCTTTAGGAAACAGAGTGGAAGGGTTTACTGTGGAAGATGACCCCTGGTGGTGAACAGGTATTCCTGTAGGAAACAGAGTGGAAGGGTTTACTGTGGAAGATCACCCATGGTGATGAACAGGCATTCCTTTAGGAAACAGAGTGGAAGGGTTTACTGTGGAAGATCACCCATGGTGGTGATCAGGCATTCCTTTAGGAAACAGAGTGGATGGGTTTACTGTGGAAGATCACCCATGGTGGTGAACAGGTATCCCTGTAGGAAACAGAGTGGAAGGGTTTACTGTGGAAGATCATCCATGGTGGTGAACAGGCATACCTTTATGAAACAGAGTGGAAGGGTTTACTGTGGAAGATTACCCATGGTGATGAACAGGCATTCCTTTAGGAAACAGTGTGGAAGGGTTTACTGTGGAAGATCACCCATGGTGATGAACAGGCATTCCTTTAGGAAACAGTGTGGAAGGGTTTACTGTGGAAGATCACCCATGGTGATGAACAGGCATTCCTTTAGGAAACAGAGTGGAAGGGTTTACTGTGGAAGATTACCCATGGTGATGAACAGGCATTCCTTTACGAAACAGAGTGGAAGGGTTTACTGTGGAAGATCACCCATGGTGGTAAACAGGCATTCCTTTAGGAAACAGAGTGGAAGGGTTTACTGTGGAAGATGACCCCTGGTGGTGAACAGGTATTCCTGTAGGAAACAGAGTGGAAGGGTTTACTGTGGAAGATCACCCATGGTGATGAACAGGCATTCCTTTAGGAAACAGAGTGGAAGGGTTTACTGTGGAAGATTACCCATGGTGATGAACAGGCATTCCTTTACGAAACAGAGTGGAAGGGTTTACTGTGGAAGATCACCCATGGTGGTGAACAGGCATTCCTTTAGGAAACAGAGTGGAAGGGTTTACTGTGGAAGATGACCCCTGGTGGTGAACAGGTATTCCTGTAGGAAACAGAGTGGAAGGGTTTACTGTGGAAGATCATCCATGGTGGTGAACAGGCATACCTTTATGAAACAGAGTGGAAGGGTTTACTGTGGAAGATTACCCATGGTGATGAACAGGCATTCCTTTACGAAACAGAGTGGAAGGGTTTACTGTGGAAGATCACCCATGGTGGTGAACAGGCATTCCTTTAGGAAACAGAGTGGAAGGGTTTACTGTGGAAGATGACCCCTGGTGGTGAACAGGTATTCCTGTAGGAAACAGAGTGGAAGGGTTTACTGTGGAAGATTACCCATGGTGATGAACAGGCATTCCTTTACGAAACAGAGTGGAAGGGTTTACTGTGGAAGATCACCCATGGTGATGAACAGGCATTCCTTTAGGAAACAGTGTGGAAGGGTTTACTGTGGAAGATCACCCATGGTGATGAACAGGCATTCCTTTAGGAAACAGAGTGGAAGGGTTTACTGTGGAAGATTACCCATGGTGATGAACAGGCATTCCTTTACGAAACAGAGTGGAAGGGTTTACTGTGGAAGATTACCCATGGTGATGAACAGGCATTCCTTTACGAAACAGAGTGGAAGGGTTTACTGTGGAAGATCACCCATGGTGATGAACAGGCATTCCTTTAGGAAACAGAGTGGAAGGGTTTACTGTGGAAGATCACCCATGGTGGTGAGCAGGCATTCCTTTAGAAAACAGAGTGGAACGGTTTACTGTGGAAGATTACCCATGGTGGTGAATGGGCATTCCTTTAGAAAACAGAGATGAAGGGTTTACTGTGGAAGATCACCCATGGTAATGAACAGGCATACCTTTATGAAACAGAGTGGAAGGGTTTACTGTGGAAGATCACCCCTGGTGGTGAACAGGTATTCCTGTAGGAAACAGAGTGGAAGGGTTTACTGTGGAAGATGACCCCTGGTGGTGAACAGGTATTCCTGTAGGAAACAGAGTGGAAGGGTTTACTGTGGAAGATCACCCATGGTGATGAACAGGCATTCCTTTAGGAAACAGAGTGGAAGGGTTTACTGTGGAAGATCACCCATGGTGGTGATCAGGCATTCCTTTAGGAAACAGAGTGGAAGGGTTTACTGTGGAAGATCACCCATGGTGGTGAACAGGTATCCCTGTAGGAAACAGAGTGGAAGGGTTTACTGTGGAAGATCATCCATGGTGGTGAACAGGCATACCTTTATGAAACCGAGTGGAATGGTTTAATGTGGAAGATCACCCATGGTGGTGATCAGGCATTCCTTTAGGAAACAGATTGGAAGGGTTTACTGGGGAAGATCATCCATGGTGGTGAACAGGCATACCTTTATGAAACCGAGTGGAATGGTTTAATGTGGAAGATCACCCATGGTGGTGATCAGGCATTCCTTTAGGAAACAGATTGGAAGGGTTTACTGGGGAAGATCATCCATGGTGGTGAACAGGCATACCTTTATGAAACCGAGTGGAATGGTTTAATGTGGAAGATCACCCATGGTGGTGATCAGGCATTCCTTTAGGAAACAGAGTGGAAGGGTTTACTGTGGAAGATCACCCATGGTGGTGATCAGGCATTCCTTTAGGAAACAGAGTGGAAGGGTTTACTGTGGAAGATCACCCATGGTGGTGAACAGGTATTCCTGTAGGAAACAGAGTGGAAGGGTTTACTGTGGAAGATCATCCATGGGGGTGAACAGGCATTCCTTTAGGAAACAGAGTGGAAGGGTTTACTGTGGAAGATCACCCATGGTGGTGAACAGGTATTCCTGTAGGAAACAGAGTGGAAGGGTTTACTGTGGAAGATCACCCATGGTGGTGAACAGGTATTCCTGTAGGAAACAGAGTGGAAGGGTTTACTGTGGAAGATCATCCATGGTGGTGAACAGGCATTCCTTTAGGAAACAGAGTGGAAGGGTTTACTGTGGAAGATCACCCATCATGGTGGTGAACAGGCATTCCTTTAGGAAACAGAGTGGAAGGGTTTACTGTGGAAGATCATCCATGGTGGTGAACAGGCATTCCTTTAGGAAACAGAGTGGAAGGGTTTACTGTGGAAGATCACCCATGGGGGTGAACAGGTATTCCTGTAGGAAACAGAGTGGAAGGGTTTACTGTGGAAGATCATCCATGGTGGTGAACATGCATACCTTTATGAAACCGAGTGGAATGGTTTAATGTGGAAGATCACCCATGGTGGTGATCAGGCATTCCTTTAGGAAACAGAGTGGGAGGGTTTACTGTGGAAGATCACCCATGGTGGTGATCAGGCATTCCTTTAGGAAACAGAGTGGAAGGGTTTACTGTGGAAGATCATCCATGGTGGTGAACATGCATACCTTTATGAAACCGAGTGGAATGGTTTAATGTGGAAGATCACCCATGGTGGTGATCAGGCATTCCTTTAGGAAACAGAGTGGAAGGGTTTACTGTGTAAGATCACCCATTGTGGTGAACAGGCATTCCTTTAGGAAACAGAGTGGAAGGGTTTACTGTGGAAGATCATCCATGGTGGTGAACAGGCATTCCTTTAGGAAACAGAGTGGAAGGGTTTACTGTGGAAGATCATCCATGGTGGTGAACAAGCATTCCTTTAGGAAACAGAGTGGAAGGGTTTACTGTGGAAGATCACCCATCATGGTGGTGAACAGGCATTCCTTTAGGAAACAGAGTGGAAGGGTTTACTGTGGAAGATCACCCATGGTGGTGAACAGGCATTCCTTTAGGAAACAGAGTTGAAGGGTTTACTGTGGAAGATCACCCATGGTGGTGAACAGGCATTCCTTTAGGAAACAGAGTTGAAGGGTTTACTGTGGAAGATCACCCATGGTGGTGAACAGGCATTCCTTTAGGAAACAGAGTGGAAGGGTTTACTGTGGAAGATCACCCATCATGGTGGTGAACAGGCATTCCTTTAGGAAACAGAGTGGAAGGGTTTACTGTGGAAGATCACCCATGGTGGTGAACAGGTATTCCTGTAGGAAACAGAGTGGAAGGGTTTACTGTGGAAGATCAACCATGGTGGTGAACAGGTATTCCTGTAGGAAACAGAGTGGAAGGGTTTACTGTGGAAGATCATCCATGGTGGTGAACAGGCATTCCTTTAGGAAACAGAGTGGAAGGGTTTACTGTGGAAGATCACCCATGGTGGTGAACAGGTATCCCTGTAGGAAACAGAGTGGAAGGGTTTACTGTGGAAGATCATCCATGGTGGTGAACAGGCATACCTTTATGAAACCGAGTGGAATGGTTTAATGTGGAAGATCACCCATGGTGGTGATCAGGCATTCCTTTAGGAAACAGATTGGAAGGGTTTACTGGGGAAGATCATCCATGGTGGTGAACAGGCATACCTTTATGAAACCGAGTGGAATGGTTTAATGTGGAAGATCACCCATGGTGGTGATCAGGCATTCCTTTAGGAAACAGATTGGAAGGGTTTACTGGGGAAGATCATCCATGGTGGTGAACAGGCATACCTTTATGAAACCGAGTGGAATGGTTTAATGTGGAAGATCACCCATGGTGGTGATCAGGCATTCCTTTAGGAAACAGAGTGGAAGGGTTTACTGTGGAAGATCACCCATGGTGGTGATCAGGCATTCCTTTAGGAAACAGAGTGGAAGGGTTTACTGTGGAAGATCACCCATGGTGGTGAACAGGTATTCCTGTAGGAAACAGAGTGGAAGGGTTTACTGTGGAAGATCATCCATGGGGGTGAACAGGCATTCCTTTAGGAAACAGAGTGGAAGGGTTTACTGTGGAAGATCACCCATGGTGGTGAACAGGTATTCCTGTAGGAAACAGAGTGGAAGGGTTTACTGTGGAAGATCACCCATGGTGGTGAACAGGTATTCCTGTAGGAAACAGAGTGGAAGGGTTTACTGTGGAAGATCATCCATGGTGGTGAACAGGCATTCCTTTAGGAAACAGAGTGGAAGGGTTTACTGTGGAAGATCACCCATCATGGTGGTGAACAGGCATTCCTTTAGGAAACAGAGTGGAAGGGTTTACTGTGGAAGATCATCCATGGTGGTGAACAGGCATTCCTTTAGGAAACAGAGTGGAAGGGTTTACTGTGGAAGATCACCCATGGGGGTGAACAGGTATTCCTGTAGGAAACAGAGTGGAAGGGTTTACTGTGGAAGATCATCCATGGTGGTGAACATGCATACCTTTATGAAACCGAGTGGAATGGTTTAATGTGGAAGATCACCCATGGTGGTGATCAGGCATTCCTTTAGGAAACAGAGTGGGAGGGTTTACTGTGGAAGATCACCCATGGTGGTGATCAGGCATTCCTTTAGGAAACAGAGTGGAAGGGTTTACTGTGGAAGATCATCCATGGTGGTGAACATGCATACCTTTATGAAACCGAGTGGAATGGTTTAATGTGGAAGATCACCCATGGTGGTGATCAGGCATTCCTTTAGGAAACAGAGTGGAAGGGTTTACTGTGTAAGATCACCCATTGTGGTGAACAGGCATTCCTTTAGGAAACAGAGTGGAAGGGTTTACTGTGGAAGATCATCCATGGTGGTGAACAGGCATTCCTTTAGGAAACAGAGTGGAAGGGTTTACTGTGGAAGATCATCCATGGTGGTGAACAAGCATTCCTTTAGGAAACAGAGTGGAAGGGTTTACTGTGGAAGATCACCCATCATGGTGGTGAACAGGCATTCCTTTAGGAAACAGAGTGGAAGGGTTTACTGTGGAAGATCACCCATGGTGGTGAACAGGCATTCCTTTAGGAAACAGAGTTGAAGGGTTTACTGTGGAAGATCACCCATGGTGGTGAACAGGCATTCCTTTAGGAAACAGAGTTGAAGGGTTTACTGTGGAAGATCACCCATGGTGGTGAACAGGCATTCCTTTAGGAAACAGAGTGGAAGGGTTTACTGTGGAAGATCACCCATCATGGTGGTGAACAGGCATTCCTTTAGGAAACAGAGTGGAAGGGTTTACTGTGGAAGATCACCCATGGTGGTGAACAGGTATTCCTGTAGGAAACAGAGTGGAAGGGTTTACTGTGGAAGATCAACCATGGTGGTGAACAGGTATTCCTGTAGGAAACAGAGTGGAAGGGTTTACTGTGGAAGATCATCCATGGTGGTGAACAGGCATTCCTTTAGGAAACAGAGTGGAAGGGTTTACTGTGGAAGATCACCCATCATGGTGGTGAACAGGCATTCCTTTAGGAAACAGAGTGGAAGGGTTTACTGTGGAAGATCATCCATGGTGGTGAACAGGCATTCCTTTAGGAAACAGAGTGGAAGGGTTTACTGTGGAAGATCACCCATGGGGGTGAACAGGTATTCCTGTAGGAAACAGAGTGGAAGGGTTTACTGTGGAAGATCATCCATGGTGGTGAACATGCATACCTTTATGAAACCGAGTGGAATGGTTTAATGTGGAAGATCACCCATGGTGGTGATCAGGCATTCCTTTAGGAAACAGAGTGGAAGGGTTTACTGT
This sequence comes from Nemertoderma westbladi, assembly GCA_032718475.1. NCBI lineage: Eukaryota > Metazoa > Xenacoelomorpha > Nemertodermatida > Nemertodermatidae > Nemertoderma > Nemertoderma westbladi. The sequence goes on from JAUCBJ010008163.1 coordinate 15,628, forward strand.
GGAAGATCACCCATGGTGGTGATCAGGCATTCCTTTAGGAAACAGAGTGGAAGGGTTTACTGTGGAAGATCATCCATGGTGGTGAACATGCATACCTTTATGAAACCGAGTGGAATGGTTTAATGTGGAAGATCACCCATGGTGGTGATCAGGCATTCCTTTAGGAAACAGAGTGGAAGGGTTTACTGTGTAAGATCACCCATTGTGGTGAACAGGCATTCCTTTAGGAAACAGAGTGGAAGGGTTTACTGTGGAAGATCATCCATGGTGGTGAACAGGCATTCCTTTAGGAAACAGAGTGGAAGGGTTTACTGTGGAAGATCATCCATGGTGGTGAACAAGCATTCCTTTAGGAAACAGAGTGGAAGGGTTTACTGTGGAAGATCACCCATCATGGTGGTGAACAGGCATTCCTTTAGGAAACAGAGTGGAAGGGTTTACTGTGGAAGATCACCCATGGTGGTGAACAGGCATTCCTTTAGGAAACAGAGTTGAAGGGTTTACTGTGGAAGATCACCCATGGTGGTGAACAGGCATTCCTTTAGGAAACAGAGTTGAAGGGTTTACTGTGGAAGATCACCCATGGTGGTGAACAGGCATTCCTTTAGGAAACAGAGTGGAAGGGTTTACTGTGGAAGATCACCCATTATGGTGGTGAACAGGCATTCCTTTAGGAAACAGAGTTGAAGGGTTTACTGTGGAAGATCACCCATGGTGGTGAACAGGTATTCCTTGGCCTAACAAGCCAAAAAGATTCTCCCATTCAATAGTAAATTTTAAAAATAATTCTGGTATACAACTCTATAGCAAAAAAGCTGGTTAACAGAACAGTTAACTTGAACCTAGTGGGTCTGAGTGAGTGGGTGGGTGGGTCAGTGAATCCTGATATGTTAATTTATATTATTTTCCTTTATCCAGATTAGCGTAAATGCGGTTAGCAGTTCCCAGTCGTCCCCAGTCACGAATACTCGAGGCAAAAGAGGCCGGCCAAGTAAACCGCGTCACTCGCAGCCTAGCGACAGATTCGCCTACTGCAGTAACCAACCAACCAGTTCAACCGATCCCAACGGGGACCTCCTATTGGCCACCCAGTTGCCGGATAAACTCATTGTAACTCTGCCGTGTCCCACCAAGCGGAACATCAAGGAACCCACTCCCGCAATACCAAGTAACACTGTGGCTACACTAGATGGCGCTCACCCTACTGTTTCATTGGCTAAATTAGAACCGGTAGCGGCTAGGCCCCCTGTATTACATTCCATAGAAACTCAAACCGAGGTCAATGACATGTTAGACCCCGAACGTGTCAAACGACTGATCGAAACCAAACTCGAGGAAATCCGCCTTGCCAAGGACAGAGAGAAAGACGTTGCTGTGTGCGAAGTTGTTAATAATATTGAGAAGAAATGGAAGAAACAGGTAAAGGGCCTATTATTTGTCATAATATTAGTTTCAGATTGGTATCAATGAGATATATTTAAGAGTAGCTCAGGTTACAGTCAGATAAACTCCCCTCTTTTATTTCACTAACTGAAAACTCAAACTTGATTAGCAATTTAGTAGATGTGCTGAACTGCATTTAAACAAACTCCCAATATAGTGGCTCGCTCCCACTAACCATTCAAACCGTTATTTTTCGTTTATGACAAACTCGAGTTATAAGAGAGGGTAAGTTCATGTGCTGCGCGAAGGCCTTGATCACCTACTTTTTAATAACTTTTTTATTTTAGCTCGATGAATCGGAAACCGATAAATCCGACGCCATCTTGCGGTGCCAGGAGGAAGTGCGGAAACGCGAGGATATGAAGGAGAAGATGAAACTCGAGCTGAGTGCTCTGGTAGAGAAACATCAGGACCACGTGCATTACTTAAAGAAACGCCAATGGGTGAGAGTAACCATAGTAACATAGTGGCAGTAACCATAGTAACATATGCGTGCCTTTTATGCTCGTAATGGTACCACTACGCTAAGGCTCACTCACTTCGTGGCTCGCCCCACACGTTCGTGGGGCCTTCCCGCAGCACGAGGCCCAGTTATGAGATACAAATTAAAATCGAGCGACTGTATCACAAAATCAGTATTTAACTTTATAAATTAGTAAAATTTAGAAATTTAACCACACCGCCAATCAATCAAAGAAAGAGGGACAGTACGTGTTCAGCCCTTTTAATCTGCACCCCCACCCCCCCCCCCCCCCCCCCCCCCCCCCCCCCCCCCCCACCCACCCTTCCGAAGGGTAGCACGAACTTATTTCCAATCGCACGTTCAATATGCGAAGCCAGGTGGTTTATAGGAATATAATCTACGCAGTACTAAATACAGTCGATGCAGTAATGAATGATATTCAAATAATTTATTTAATATACTGTTAATGCCTCTGAAAACTTAGACAATTAAAATACACAGAAATCCCATCAAAAAATAATAAGCCTAATATTTTGAGAAATAAACAATTTTGGATATAAGCCTTCTGCAGTGGTAATGTTATTGACTGACGATCATTAAATGAGATCTGTCTATTACCTGAGACTAAAGAACACAGACTCTATAGTGTAATAGGAGGTAGGGAATGCAGGTTTCAATCTCGTTAGGTCTAGCTGGCAGCCGTGTGGCTAGTTACATACAACCCCCCCTCCACTGGCATTCCCAGCAACTGGCTTCCTTACACACACATCCTTCACATCTATGTACCAGCCAACTTGCATGTTGGCCAATAAATGAGCAGTATTTATTGAGAATCAATTTTTTATGCCGTTTTAATTACTTTAGATCAATTAAAGACACAATTATTAAAGCAAATCACTTGAGCTAATTAAAAACTATAATAGAATGGGGTATGTGGATTATATCTATATAATTTTTAAGTATAATTATTGAAGTCTTATACTGTAAAACAATTAATTTCCTTTAACAGGCAGGTTGAAAGTGGTGTTTTTACCGTAATCAATTTAATTAACTAATTAACTGCTATTATCTTAGCTTCTCGAAGGCCATACGAAAATTAAACTTGGAAAATTTCTAAACTTTTGCCAAACAACATGTGTACCAAGTTTGGATAGATTTCATCAAAGATTGGCTGAGTTATTAACGTTTAAAATTGAACGCGACAGAACGCCAGAACGACAGGTTGATTAATGGTACCACTACGCTAAGGCTCACTCACTTCGTGGCTCGCCCCACAGAACGACAGGTTGATTAATGGTACCACTACGCTAAGGCTCACTCACTTCGTGGCTCGCCCCACAGAACGACAAGTTGATTAATGGTACCACTACACTAAGGCTCACTCACTTCGTGGCTCGCCCCACAGTGTATGACTATCACTATAGTGTTAGGGTGTATACGATACAGGATGTTAGCTTGTATCCTAAACTCTCTCTTAATTCATTAATAATAATAATAATAATTTATTTATAACGCGCCTTTTAAGGGCAATAAATAAAGGCGCACGTACGCGTACACAATTAGTTAATTACTACATAATGGCATTACAATCAATAATTGTATACTTTAAAATCAACAATGTTTAAAAATTACGGTATGTACTAATTAAAAAATATATAATGAACACACAAAAGTCATGATTTGATAATTACAATATTAAGTAAAAAGTTATTTATTACACTGTGTCTCATTAAAACAAAGCTCAATAAAAAGATAAATCCACATCAAGTGGTATATGGGGGGGGGGGGGGGGGGTCCATTCAGGGTTGCAAGTATTGGATATAATTAAAATATATTTGCCTATTGACTGTATTTTAACGAAAAGTAGTGTGTTTTCAGCAGCAATTCCACGGTGTGTGCACTGCGGACCGAATAAGGGAGAGCGTTCCATAAACGGGGCCCGGCAACTGAGAAAGCCCGCCTCCCGTAACTTTCTAGCCGATAACGAGGCGCAACCAGTTAGTTCATCACCACCTGAACGCAGAGAACGATGAGGAATGTACCGGGTCAGCAAATTCTTTAAATAGCTCGGAGCGTAGCCATTGATACACTTATATACTATAAGTACAATCTTAAAGTCAATGCGTCGCAATACAGGCAACCAGTGGAGATATTTGAGCACAGGTTTAATATGTTCTCGTTTTTTTGTGCCTGTTAGTAGGCGTGCCGCAGAGTTCTGGACATATTGTAGTTTGTTAATATATTTGTCTGGCAATCCATAATATAACGAATTGTTATTATCTAAAGAGCTGGTGATAAATGCGTTGATTTACTGAACGTCATATAATGATCCATAGTAAAGCCGATATTGCGGGCATCGGTGCTACAGCCCACCACGTCGTTACCAATACGTATTTGTGGGTTGTCAACTGATGTGCCAAATCCCGACTGCAGTAGTAGCACTTCGGTTTTCTCGGAGTTCATCTTGAGCATATATGTGTACATCCATTTCTGTATATCATTTAGGCAATCCTCAGTCACCTGAACTGCTGAATCAATATTTACAGATTTGAAACTGATATATATTTGACAGCATACAGATGGTATGATAAACCATGCTTTTTTATTACAGCAGATAAAGAGCGTGTATTCAATTCAATTTATATTAGGTCCGGTCATGCCGGCAATAAAGTATACATAAAAACAATAGATGAACCATAAATGCACAATCGTAGTACCGATCACGACATCTAAGTAAAATTACGTTCCTATTAATTATTAACACATAAAACCATAAGGTCTAGTATTATAGTGATAGGTAAAACAGTCGGAGCCCGATTAAAACCCAGTATATAAAACAATCGTAAATATAGGTAAAATCATATTCGTTGCGGCAAATAGTAAATATATATAAAGTCATATTTGTAGGGAAACATAAAATGCGCATGTTGAGCAATAGAGAGTCATTATTATATTGAGAACCATTATTACACAACATTGAAAAAATTCAATATACGCTTATGTTTGGATGCAAAAGAGTCCATTGATCTAATTTTATAACAGTCATATATAAATTTACTTTGGATAATCTCCAAAAATGTAAGTGATCCACAGCCCAACCGTTCAATCAAGTGCCGTGTGTTGTATGCATATGTTAACATGGAATGAATGTGTGGCGCATTATACGTTTTTTTGCAGTTTATGTATGAACCACCAATACCACAATATTTTGTCTCATCCGTACTATTTAGCTGCAGCGATATTCGTAGAATGCCTTGTAGGGCACAGTTGGGGACGTATGCACTCCTAAGTATTGATCCAATGCAGGCACCGTAACACTCGCTAGTAATTGGTTTGCATTTCATCAGCTCGTATACAATCTGGTTGCTAGCATAGGTTCCCAAACCTAGAAGACCACGTAACGCTTTCCTATAGTGAGCGTCTAGACTACGTAATTCATCCGAGGTGAGTGACCCAACAAGGAATTTCATGCTGTAAACCAGTTTTGGAACTGCAATGCTGCTCCAAATGTGACTCAATGTTGAAGTATCCATCCATCTGGTTGTCCAACTCCTCCTGTGGAATGATTCCGCAATTATAGTAATCAGCTGATTGCAATCTGATAATGTATTGTAGTTCTTTACAATGCTAGAGTTTAGCTTAAAGCCCAAAAATCGCAGCGATGTACTTGATGCCACTAGAGTGCTATTGATATTTATGAAACTTGGAATGTGTTCATTGCATCCCTTTCCAGATCTGACTACCCATTTAGTTTTAGAGCTCTCCACTTCTAGATTGATATCCTTTAGTTTTACTGAGATTACACCAACTAATCTTTCTAATTCTGTGGCGGATCTACCAAACACGAGTATGTCGTCTGCATATGCAATAGTGCCGAGCCATACGTTCTTGAGATTGCAACTAAGACCACTGTAACTCGCATCATTGAAGACATCACTCGTATGCAGGATGAACAACGCTGGGGAGAGGAGTGAACCCTGTTTCACTCCCTTTGTAAGCTTGATGGGTCGGGCATCAACAACACCTCCAAATTTTAAAAATGCGGTTGTGCAGAGATAATATGACAGGATGATGCGGCAGATATATGGGTTTATGTGGGCTCTCATTTTCTTGAACAAGATTACGTAGTCAACATTATCGAACGCTGATTTAATATCCAGCTGGCATAAGTAGATGGTATTCCCACATCGCCTCTGGTACTCCAGACATTCCAGCACAGCGCTGAGAATGAGATCAGTCCCGATTTTAGGTTGATATGCCAGCTGTGACGGATGTATAAAACTTGGTGCCGATAAGTACTCTTGAAGCAGAAGGGATTCAAATATTTTTGCTAGGAGACGGACAGTGGAGATCGGGCGATATGAAGTTGCTAAATTTATTTTTCTGCCCTTGCCTTTGTGTAGGCTAGTTATTATTGTCTGACCAAAATGTAAGGGTGTTTCACCTAAAGCAATACATGCATTGTAAATCTTTGAGAGCTCTGCACATATTATATCCGAGTCTAGTGACAGAATGTGTTCAATGGTCAGCGATCCTATGTCTGGCGCCTTTCCTTTTGAAATGGCCATAATAGCCCTTTTCACACCCGCAGCTGTAATTGTTGGGATGTCATCTCTAGCATCACAGTCGTTTTGAATATCCCTTTTGAGTTGATCTATTGCATCATCATAGCCATTCGCTTTTTGGTGGTTAGCAGACAGTTGGGTTCTTATTGTTTCGATTACCTTATCGGGTGGATTTGTTGTTTCCTTTGGGTTTAATTTATTCCAGAACATCTTGGGATTGGTTCTCAATAATTTGCTATTGCAATTAACTCTGTGAGAGACTGTAGTTTTAGCCAACCAATTCCTTAGTCTCTTTACTGACCGCTTCGAGTCTTTTAATGCGTCTCTTACTGGGCTATCTGGAGGTTTCCCCTGTTTACACCAACAGTCGTATAGCTGTTTTGTTGTCTTACACCTCGCCGTTAGAACAGAAGAGCGTATTCTAATATTCTTGGATAGTTTTATCTTTTTTACCTTCGGGAGTGTTTTGGTTGCAGCATCAAGTACAATGTTCTGTAGATCTGATGAGAATGTTTCTAGGTCCAAGTAGGTCCATTTCATGTAATGTAACGTTATGCTAGATTTTAAACTGTTGATACCCTCATTGACAATCCTATTGTATTCATCAGTCTGTGATTTTGTTGCTCGGAACCATGCAAATTTAGTTATGGGTATTGATGTTTGGCGTACTCTATTTGTCTCAATCTCTAACCTAAATCTGAAATTTGCCAGAACTGGGACATGATCTGATAAATTATTACAGGGATCCTCAGCCAGAACTTCACCATTCACTAAGTTTTCCATACCGTAGTTGTTAGTTATAAATAGTTGTAAATAGTTAGTTGTAAATAGTAGCGGTTATAAATAGTTAGTTGTAAATAGTAGCGGCCCGAGCACAGAACCTTGTGGCAATCCATACTTTAGGTCTCTGTATGTAGAATAATGACTACCAACACGAACTTGCTGTTTACGATCAGACAAATATGATTTGAACCATTTGAGTGCATTTCCAGTCATTTCATTTTCATTTCATTTTTATTCCAGACATTGAATTATACAATATATTATTACATTATTTTAGTAAAACATTATATAATACCCGTCCATATCATTTATAAAATTGAGCACAATTATTGAATTATTAAATACATACTGCTACCTACACTACGGAAAAATAATTTACATAGAGCCTAATATTTAAACATATTGGTGGGACCGTATTATTGACTCACTTCGAAAATTCTAGACACCATATGGCAATTATTACTTATTGACTTCAATACATTACTCTCAGTTTTTTCCAACCGATGGAGCAGACTAGTGTTAGCTTTATAGATATTATCACTGAACAGTGGTAGTTTTAACTGATGTAATGAGAGCGAAATACTTGTCGCCTCGCCGTTTGTCATTCTTGGAATCTTAAATAACTGCCTAGCAGCGTTATTGTATGCTACGGAAATCTTATTGTATATGCTATTTGAATAGTTACGGCTACACCACAAAGCACAGCAATAAACCTGAGTACAATATGCACGAAATAAACAAAGCTTTATAGCTGTTGAGCAGCTACCGAATTTACGCACAATAATGTTTGCACGAGCATAAAGAGAACCCATCTGGGCCTTTATATCTTGTGTATTATCAGTACTACTGCACAAAATATGTCCTAAATATGAGAATTTATCAACAATATCGATTTCTTTACCGTATAACAACACTTTTGCAACTGATGTATTTTTAAAGCACTTTGGAATAAAATATAAACACTTTGTTTTCTTTTTACTGAGTAAAATTGAATTTTGATTAGCATGTGATACGGCCTTATTAATTAATATTTGTAATCCTACAATAGAGTTTGACATTAAACATAAATCATCGGCATACAGTATAATATTAATTCTAGAATTACCAATCATACACCCGACACCTGTGTCTGAAAGGTCGGTGCTCAGATCATCAAAATATACGATAAACAAAATCGGTGAAAATATTCCACCTTGTTTAGTCCCATTGGTTATCTTAAATTGAGATGATAATACCCCATCCCACATTACTGCCATGTCTTGATTACGATACCAAAATGTTAATAACCTAACTATACAGATAGATACACCCCTACGTAACAGTTTACTAAATAGCTCATAATGATTTATCCTATCGAATGCTTTCGACGCGTCTAACATACATACATACACTGGTGTATCACTAGATAAGTAATAATTAATTAGCTCTTTTAGAGCGTATACACATGTTTCCGTTCCTAACTTTGGCTTACATCCAAATTGATTATCCTTAGTTCCGAGCTTATTACTGCACTTGTTATACATTAAGACTTCTACAACCTTACTGAGTACCGTCGATAACGCAATACCCCTATAGTTATCTTTAGCTAATAAATCACAAGTACGGTCTTTCACAAGTGGTATAATTATACAATTCATAAAATCGCTAGGCATATATCCATGTAAAAATATGGCATTGATTAACGTAACTAACTTATTTAATAGATTTACATTGCACCCATACATTAAATGTTCGGCAATAAGCTTGTCGGGCACATATGCCTTACCAGTATTTAACTTAAGAATCGCAGCAAAAATTTCAGAAACTGTAAATGTCACTCGGTCGCTAGGTACAAAATTACGAATTTTCTCATCTACAAATGTTTTGTCAGTATCATCGTTAACACTGTTAAAAATAGATTCAAAATGTTGCCGCCACATTTCGCTGATTTCAATAGCACCGTTTGCATTACCTATAACATTTGGTGGCGGAGTGTGCACACCGCAACGTTTATGTATCTGTGTCCAAAATTCCTTGCTATTCCCAGTGTTACTAGATAATAGTGAATCAGCAAGTTTGTCGTCCCTTATCTTGTTCTCTTGTTTCTTGCAAGAGTGCAAGATCCTCTTAAAATTATACTTATTCTTTATATACTCTGTGAATAGAAATCCTTGCTTGGGGGACCCAGCAGCCTTCCAATTCAAAAACAATTGACGTGACCTATCGTAATACTCCTTTACATAATCATTCCAGCCTGGGATATGTTTAGCACCCGTTTTATTGCTGGATCTATTACACTTAAACGATGCATCACTTGCATTTTTCAACCCGTTTACAATATCCGCATATAATTTGTCGATAGCTTCTTTACAGCAGCTACTCCCTATATATTTATGGTTTGTATCATCACTGGCACTGCACTTATTTAGTACTTGTTCATTGTATGAAATGTCACCAAATACAACATTAACCAAATTTGTATAATTTTTAATTTCCTCTGGTTTAGCTTTTTCCCAATTTGGTCCAGAACTGTGAGGGTTCATAGAATACCCGTCCTCAACATTATTTGTTACCAATGGTATCAAATGAAAATTACAACCAATTGGCATATGGTCATCAATTGCACTGTCATACATAATATATATATTATCAATTTTCGCACACAAAGTTCCAGAACACAGTACGTGGTCTAGCCACGAAGTTGTATTGTGCGCTGCACTTATAAACGAGAAAGTATCAATTGGTAAGTTTACTACATCATAAATTTCCAACAGGTTATCGTTAGACCATGATTTTAGTTCTTCAAAATACGGCCTACCTACATGGGCATTAAAATCACCGGCAATGCATAAATATGTAAACGAATTGGACTCGTATACACTCATAATCTTACCCAAATATTCAGAAAAAATATTACCATTATCCTTATTCTCGAACGGCAAATAAACATTAATGATAAACATACTTTCATGACCATCTAGCTCAATAGTAGCCCCAAGTAGTCTGTCATCGTTGAAAGGCACCACACTCAATGCCGCGGTAAGCCGTTTGTGCCAAAGCACCGCCGACCCACCATGGGGTCTTCCCCTGAGTAGCCCACTGGTGTAATCCACCGGCAAGATACTGCGAGCTAAGTATTCAGGGTGAATACTGTTGAGGAAATCCAAGTCCTGAACCGGTAGCATCAACTCCTGGAGGAGGATCACATCCGCCCCTTCATTACAAATGTCGTTGATTGTCTTCAGCACCATTGGCCGACGTACTGAATTGCAGTTATATGAAACGAGCTTAATTCCCTGATAAGCCATTTCTGCTGATAATGTGTTAATACGTGAAACCTTTAAAAAATATCGCTAAAATTAATATTAAAAATGTAATGTAAACCCCATAATCAGGTATTAGTTACACCATTATCACTGGTTGTGTCGTCTACTGACTCTGCTACCATGTCAGCTGCACTGTCGCTACCAACATCTTCATTATTAACAGGCTGCACCTCAATATCAACTTCCCGGGAACCTTTACCTCCAACACCGTGATCACCTGACTGACCGACACTGCGCGGAAAGAAAACCCGGATCCTAGCAAATTCTGGCCACGCATCCTCGTCCAGTAATGTATCTTCATCTGCCTTATTGCACGTTATAAGGAAGGAAGAGTACGGAGCATTTGCATCTGAAATCCGCTTGCACTCCGCTGTGACCTTAGTCGTGTCCCGTACGTAGTTCTGTATTTCTTTAACATCGACCGTTTTACCACAGCCGGTGAGGAATAGCTTCTTTTTAGGCTGTACTGTAGTGAACGCTTTGTTCGAGGATTTCCCCTGAACATAGCGAGGACTTTGTTTCTTCTTACCATATACTGGCGTGGAACGTCCGCCCGCTCCGTCCAGCGAGCGAGGGTCGCGTTGGGGGCGTACGTACCGGCTTACTGTTCCGACCGATCTCCGTGAATCCGTCTGCCTGGGCGTTAGGAGCCAAGAGTGCCTTCTTATAACCAAACGGAACATCCCCGACGACGGCGGGTGGTCCACCAGTACCAGCACCACCGTGCTACCGATATGGAGGAGCATTAGGATTAAATCCACTGTTGGAAGATCCGTCGTTGTTGCTTAACTGTGGATTCCTCGAATGAAGAACCTCCAACACCGAAACATCTGGGATGGGCCCTCCCTGCACATCGCATCTAACACCGGTACCGGTAGTCGCCGCAATTCCCGCCGATGGACACCTACTGGTAGACATCGCCTCCAGAACGGCAACCCTATCCTTAAGTCTACTCACCATATTCATGAGGAGAGCAATATCCGCATCCATTAGGTTAAATGGAGGCAGTAAACTAATATCTTTAGGAATAAACTTTGGTTTAGTTGGAGCATTCACCTCATTGCTGCTGCCAGCACCATTGTCTGAAGTCGCATCACTCATACGCGTGGTAGACTGCGTAGAACTGTTGACGATACCTGGATATTCAAATATCTCAAGAATATCACAGATTATATTCTTCTTAGTAAATCGCCATTCTGACGGGACTTACAGAAGTTCTGCTTCTGCTTGTCTCTATCATTCTTAGATATCATTGATATAGCAAGCAGCTTTGCTTCTTTCAACATACTGTCAGTAAACTTTGGCCACGGCTATCCAGTTATCCCTATATCAGACTTAAGAATTTCTAAGAGTTTCTCATGTTCAACCATGTCGAACGCTGCAGATAAATCCAAGAGAACAACTAGCACTGCTGAACCTGAGTCGATGCTGCGGAGAATAGAATCATTTACTGAAAGAAGTGCTGTTTCTGTTCCGTGGTGGTGCCTGTATGCACTTTGCATCGGCTCATGTAGGTTGTGAAGATTCATATGTTGAATCAGCTGGTTTGCGACGACCTTTTCTGTTAATTTCGAAATGTAAAGCAAGTTGGAGACTGGCCTGAAGTTTTTAAGAATTTCTGGGTCCAATTTTATCTTCTTAAGAACTGGTGTTAACACTGCCTCCTTAAACAGAGATGGAACTGTACCCATTGACAATGACATATTAATAATACAGGTAATAAGAGGCAGCAGCAGATTGATAGACAGCTTGACCAAGCTCGTCGGCATCGGGTTGCGTGGACTCATTTTAGATTTCGAGTTATTTATAAGTTCCTTCGTCTCCTCAGTGGAAATTTCACGGAAAGAGCTAAATCCTTGATCTGTAACCGTTGGGGTGTTAAAAGCCGCCGGGTCACCCAGTCCAATAGGGTGAGATTTTGTTTCCGTCAGAGTCGCCATTCCCGCCAATGTCGGACGAACTAGTATAGGAATTGTTTCCGTATGAGCAACCGGCCCAATCGATCGGGCGTTTACTTCGGTCAGAACAGTGGGCCCAATCTGCAGACAAATAAGCATTGTCTACTTTATAACGAACCTGCCTATTATAATAGGCCAGGGTAGTTTTTGTCAAGAGTTGAGCCTTTCAAAAACACCATGTGGTTGTGTGTGTGTATATATATATATATATAACCATCCAATATCTCAAAAACTCAAGCAGGTACACAAAAATTTTAATAACAAACTCTACATAGATTTTTGTTGCGCACAAGACTGTATATTTTTTGTGGCGTTTCGATCACGGGGTCACTGAAAAATAGCGGTTTTGAAAATTTAATGTCGAATTTCACCGATTTCAACTCATCGAGTATGCACCAAGTTTTTTTATTTGGGCTATTCAGTCATTTGAGCAACATATTTGAGCCTCAGAATCTTTTCAAATATCGCCAATCTCGCACAGAACGTTGCCAAAATTTGTTAGTCCGGCAAAAAAAGCGCACAAATTCATCTAAAAGGGTAAATTATTGGTTGCAGAATAATATGATTCAACTAGAAAAGCCAGCAAGCTGGCTATAAGGAGACCATCCATAGACAAACAGTTGTGTTAGTTGGGTCCCCCCTCATTCATTATCATCAACCTATAAAACATTTGAACGGCCCAGTGCTTACAATGATATTCCCATAAGATTCACTGGGAAGAGCTATTCAGCTGGGGGGTAATACATTATACAAACTTACAGTTGATGTTTGATTACTGTCTGGGATAGAGAGAGAGAGTAATAAATTTGGCAAGAATATACTTCTCTGCAGTTTGGGCTATCCATTCAATAAATAGTAGTAGCTTACTAGGCCCACAGGAGTACCAGCAGCTGGTGTTTCTATCGTTGAGTTGAAGGCAATTATCGTGTTTTCATTTTCACTCACTGATGGTACTGGTTTGAGGGGCAGGTTCGTTTAAAGCCAGCTTGCTGGTGTTAACATATTAATGTAAAGATTTGTTTTGTTATCCGTGGAAAAAAAATACTATTTTTATAAATTCCGAATATTTTAGTAAAGTTCACCCAAACATAATGTCCTAGTGACTCGTCGACGCCTTTTTCTTCCGTTTTAGTGTTTCAACTGCGAGAGCGAAGCGATGTACTACTGCTGTTGGAACACGAGTTATTGCAGCACTAACTGCCAGCAGGAACATTGGCATCGGGAACACAAGAAATATTGTCGAAGGAAACGGTAAATTCTCCAGAAATCTGAGAATCATAGATATTTTATTCAGAAGTGGCAATAGTTGAGCCCCAATGTTACATAACTCTAAATATTAATAATATTCAACAGGATAGATTTTACTAATATTTGGATTGTTTTAGTTGAACGCATTTATAAACTATTTTATATAACATCAGCCATACTGTGTGCATTGCCATTGGTTGAAGTTAATCATGTGCTTACTGCTTAGGACTTGCTTTTACAAATTTTTCCCTTTTTGGTTTTTTAGGATCTAATATTAGGTTACCAAAATGATAGGCTACAACACTCTTATTGACTTTATTACATTCGATAAATTACTACATTCCTATTGGTTAAGAAAATTTCAATTTTCTACTGTATTGGTTATCCAGCAACTCACTATTTTCTAGAATATACTTAGTCATTCCTATTTATAAATAATTCATGTTTCATAGCTTGTAAATTTGTTTGAATTCACAACAAAACCGTCAAAAATTCATTAGTCATGTTAAAAATGTATTTTTTATCACCATTTAAATGGGTATTTTATATTCGTCTATATTTCGTTATTTCTTAACTCTTAGACTTTATTTTTAACTATTTTCGTCTGGTCACGGTACCCGGGGTGCATATATTTTTAATATTTGATGTGCTATAAAGGTTTATGTACTTGTTATGTGTTTATTGTTGTTAATAAATCATCGTATACTGCCTAAATATAAAAGCCTTAGAAGTTATGTACTATGGTTGGTAGCTTACAGTGTGTGAGTAACAAACGACATATTTAATAATTGTCTTTGTAGGTTTTTTTTAATTTGTTTTATGAATTTGTTTTAAATTCATCCCAATAATTAATAGTTACATTTGTTTAATAAAAACTCAAAAGTTGCCTTCATTTGATTTTTTTCTTGTAATCTTGTAAACCTTAAATCTCGTAAAATATAAAAAAAACGTTGTGTTTGAACCCAAATATCGCGAGAACTATAAATCATATGTAAAAACGGTTACTGTATTTGGAATCTGCTGTTAATTTAAAACACTAAAAGAAGTATTACAAGTTAATTTTTCTCTAATGGTTACAGAAACAGACTGGGAATAGTTATGTATGCTTTTTCAAGAAAAAATACCTTAAATCTCGTAAAATATCAAAAAAACGTTATGTTTGAACCCAAATATCGCGAGAACTATAAATCATATGTAAAAACGGTTACTGTATTTGGAATCTGATGTTAATTTAATACTAAAAGAAGTATTATAAGTTAATTTTTCTCTAAATGTTACAGAAACGGACTGGGATTAGTTATGTATGCTTTTTCAAGAAAAAATACCTTAAATGTCGTAAAATATCAAAAAACGTTTTGTTTGAACCCAAATATCGCGAGAACTTTAAAAACAGTCACTGTATTTGGAATCTGCTATTAATTTAACACTAAAAGAAGTATTACAAGTTAATTTTTCTCTAAATGTTACAGAAATGGACTGGGAATAGTTATGTATGCTTTTTCAAGAAAAAATACCTTAAATCTCGTAAAATATCAAAAAAACGTTGTGTTTGAACCCAA
Organism: Nemertoderma westbladi; assembly: GCA_032718475.1. Lineage (NCBI taxonomy): Eukaryota > Metazoa > Xenacoelomorpha > Nemertodermatida > Nemertodermatidae > Nemertoderma > Nemertoderma westbladi. Next base: position 30,952 of record JAUCBJ010008163.1, read on the forward strand.
ATATCGTGAGAACTATAAATCATATGTAAAAACGGTTACTGTATTTGGAATCTGCTATTAATTTAACACTAAAAGAAGTATCATAAGTTAATTTTTCTCTAAATGTTACAGAAACGGACTGGGAATAGTTATGTATGCTTTTTCAAGAAAAAATACCTTAACTCTCGTAAAATATCAAAAAAACGTTATGTTTGAACCCAAATATCGCGAGAACTATAAATCATATGTAAAAACAGTTACTGTATTTGGAATCTGCTGTTAATTTAACACTAAATGAAGTATTACAAGTTAATTTTTCTCTAAATGTTACAGAAACGGACTGGGAATAGTTATGTCTGCTTTTTCAAGAAAAAATTCCTTAAATCTCGTAAAATATCAAAAAAAATTTGTGTTTGAACCCAAATATCGTGAGAACTATAAATCATATGTAAAAACGGTTACTGTATTTGGAATCTGCTGTTAATTTAACACTAAAAGAAGTATCATAAGTTAATTTTTCTCTAAATGTTACAGAAACGGACTGGGAATAGTTATGTATGCTTTTTCAAGAAAAAATACCTTAAATCTCGTAAAATATCAAAACAACGTTATGTTTGAACCCAAATATCGCGAGAACTATAAATCATATGTAAAAACGGTTACTGTATTTGGAATCTGCTGTTAATTTAACACTAAAAGAAGTATCACAAGTTACCTTTTCTCTAAATGTTACAGAAACGGACTGGGAATAGTTATGTATGCTTTTTCAAGAAAAAATACCTTAAATCTCGAAAAATATCAAAAAAACATTGTGTTTGAACCCAAATATCGCGAGAACTATAAATCATATGTAAAAACGGTTACTGTATTTGGAATCTGCTATTAATTTAACACTAAAAGAAGTATCATAAGTTAATTTTTCTCTAAATGTTACAGAAACGGACTGGGAATAGTTATGTATGCTTTTTCAAGAAAAAATACCTTAAATCTCGTAAAATATCAAAAAAACGTTATATTTGAACCCAAATATCGCGAGAACTATAAATCATATGTAAAAACAGTTACTGTATTTGGAATCTGCTGTTAATTTAACACTAAATGAAGTATTACAAGTTAATTTTTCTCTAAATGTTACAGAAACGGACTGGGAATAGTTATGTATGCTTTTTCAAGAAGAAATTCCTTAAATCTCGTAAAATATCAAAAAAAATTTGTGTTTGAACCCAAATATCGTGAGAACTATAAATCATATGTAAAAACGGTTACTGTATTTGGAATCTGCTGTTAATTTAACACTAAAAGAAGTATCATAAGTTAATTTTTCTCTAAATGTTACAGAAACGGACTGGGAATAGTTATGTATGCTTATTCAAGAAAAAATACCTTAAATCTCGTAAAATATCAAAACAACGTTATGTTTGAACCCAAATATCGCGAGAACTATAAATCATATGTAAAAACGGTTACTGTATTTGGAATCTGCTGTTAATTTAACACTAAAAGAAGTATCATAAGTTAATTTTTCTCTAAATGTTAAAGAAACGGACTGGGAATAGTTATGTATGCTTTTTCAAGAAAAAATACCTTAAATCTCGTAAAATATCAAAAAAACGTTGTGTTATCGCGAGAACTATAAATCATATGTAAAAACGGTTACTGTATTTGGAATCTGATGTTAATTTAATACTAAAAGAAGTATTATAAGTTAATTTTTCTCTAAATGTTACAGAAACAGACTGGGAATAGTTATGTTTGCTTTTCAAGAAAAAATACCTTAAATCTCATAAAATATCAAAAAAACGTTGTGTTTGAACACAAATATCGCGAGAACTATAAATCATATGTAAAAACGGTCACTGTATTTGGAATCTGCTGTTAATTTAACACTAAAAGAAGTATCATAAGTTAATTTTTCTCTAAATGTTACAGAAATGGACTGGGAATAGTTATGTTCTTTTTCAAGAAAAAATACCTTAAATCTCGTAAAATATCAAAAAAACGTTGTGTTTGAACCCAAATATCGCGAGAACTATAAATCATATGTAAAAACGGTTACTTTATTTGTAATCTGCGTTTAATTTAACACTAAAAGAAGTATCACAAGTTAATTTTTCTCTAAATGTTACAGAAACGGACTGGGAATAGTTATTATGTATGCTTTTTCAAGAAAAAATACCTTAAATCTCGTAAAATATCAAAAAAATGTTGTGTTTGAACCCAAATATCGCGAGAACTATAAATCATATGTAAAAACGGTCACTGTATTTGGAATCTGCGGTTAATTTAACACTAAAAGAAGTATCACAAGTTACCTTTTCTCTAAATGTTACAGAAACGGACTGGGAATAGTTATGTATGCTTTTTCAAGAAAAAATATCTTAAATCTCGTAAAATATCAAAAAAACGTTGTGTTTGAACCCAAATATCGCGAGAACAATAAATCTATGACATTTCAAAATCTCAATTTGAAAATGACATTTTTACAAAATGACATGTCAAAATGTCAGTTTGAAAATGACATTTTGGCAAAATGATATGTCAAAATGTCAATTTGAAAATGACATTTTAGCAAAATGACATGTCAAAATGTCAATTTCAAAATGACATGTCAAAATGTCAATTTCAAAATGACATGTCAAAATGTAAATTTGAAAATGACATTTTGGCAAAATAACATGTCAAAATGTCAAATTTCAATTGAAAAATGACATTTTGGCAAAATGACACGTCAAAATGTCAATTTAAAATGACATTTTGGCAAAATGACATGTCAAAATGTCAATTTCAAAATGACATTTTGACAAAATGACAAAATGTCAATTTGAAAATGACATTTTGCCAAAATGACATATCAAAATGTCAATTTGAAAATGACATTTTGGCAAAATGACATGTCAAAATGTAAAATTTCAATTTACAAATGACATTTTGTCAAAATTACATGTTAAAATGTCAATTTCAAAATGACATTTTGTCAAAATGACATGTCAAAATGTCAATTGGAAAATGCATTTTCAAAATGACATTTTGGCAAACTGACATGTCAAAATGTCAATTGGAAAATGCATTTTGGCAAAATGACATGTCAAAATGTAAATTTGAAAATGACATTTCGTCAAAATAATATGTCAAAATGTCAAATGTCAATTTAAAAATGACATTTTGGCAACATGACATGTCAAAATGTCAATTTCAAAATGACATTTTGACAAACTGAGAAAATGTCAATTTGAAAATGACATTTTGCCAAAATGTCATGTCAAAATGTCAATTTGAAAATGACATTTTGGCTAAATGACATGTCAAAATGTCAAATGTCAATTTAAAAATGACATTTTGGCAAAATGACATGTCAAAATGTCAATTTCAAAATGTCATTTTGGCAAAATTACATGTCAAAATGTCAATTTGAAAATGCATTTTCAAAATGACATTTTGGCAAAATGATATGTCAAAATGTAAAATGTCAATTTACAAATGACATTTTGTCAAAATGACATGTTAAAATGTCAATTTCAAAATGACATTTTGTCAAATTGACATGTCAAAATGTCAATTGGAAAATGCATTTTCAAAATGACATTTTGGCAAAATGACATGTCAAAATGTCAATTTCAAAATGACATTTTGGCAAAATGACATGTCAAAATGTCAATTTGAAAATGCATTTTCAAAATGACATTTTGGTAAAATGACATGTCAAAATGTCATAATGTCAATAAAATTATAACATGGTTGTGGTTAAGTTTTAATTTTAGCACTAACTCAACATAATTTTCCCACGCAATTATTATCGGCATTATCAATCTTACAATGAGTTCGCCTGATGACTCGCGGACGTACTAAAGTCTAGCGATATTAGTGCCCGTGGCCACTAATCCCTCCCCCCATTGTGTAGGTCAAACATACAGTATCCCCCCCCCAAACCTACGCCCTTACCGCATTCCTATAGTGAAGTGTGGATCAGTGGATGTTCTAAACAATACAGATTCTAACAATAAATAAATTGTTTAACATTTCCGGAAGAAGGGCTATTTTATACAACGACAGGTCGTCCCTTATTCGTTACTCTTAAACCACAGACTAAACAATGATATTTTACCACAGTATTTATTATGCCTATAAAGTTATTATTTGTAATATCTATGTGATATTTGCATAGAAGATTTTAAGATAAAGGTGAGGAAACCAATTTGCCAGATATGGACTCGTATCAAACATTGCTTTCCATATTTAAATAATCGCAATACATTCAGTGAGAATATTGATTAATTGAAAATCTTTAGTTTTTTTAACTCTATTTTAACATATGTTTACGTATAGTATTACCTTGTACTGAATAATTTATAAATTAAATAATTTAGTTTATTTTTAACACGTTCGAATGTGGTGGTGAATATTATCCTGATGTTTATTTTACTACCTATATATTTTTGTACTTTATTTTACTAATAAATTATACTAGTCGCCTCCTAGGTAGTTCCTTATTAAATAATTACTAAAATATTGAAGGCGAAATTAAGTATTCTGAAAACCCAACGAAGAAAAACAAAGATTAAAACTACCTGTTGACTGATTCAAATTGCTTGCAATATCAGTAATATTTTTCGAAGAACAGGAATTTATTATTCTTATAAATAATTATTTTTCTTATAAATTATTGCTAGAATTAACCCTATCCATACCGGGGGGGGGGGACTTTTGGAGACGCACTTTATTTGATAGCTTGGTTCAAAGCCAAACCACATTTATTGCAAGTGAAATTCCGTTACTTTTCCTAAAATTTATTATTCTTTATCTTAAAACAAAAATTAATTTTCATATTATTATTTATGACCATGAAAATGACTCGTAAACTGACCTGTCTCTGAAACTGTCATATTATTGCTGAACTATTATAGGCGGGAAATTTAAAATTCAATCAATTTAATATAAATTTAAAATCAATTTAAACATAATTATAGTAAATAAATATTATATTTCAGCATTAGTGTGTGGCATATTTGGATAGAGGAATAAATTTTGTATCTAAAACTTTTTACTTTAAAGTAATATCATCACACTACACAAAGTTATATGCTTCCAAACTTTACGTCCCCAAAAGTCCCCCCCCCCCCCCCCCCCCCCCCCCCCCGGTAGTTTGAGCGTCTAAAGTACCCCGGTATGGATAGGGTTAAATAAATATTTTGTTTTGTCGCACGCGTGTAAAGTAACACTTTACAGGCCACTCGTGATATTATACTACAATATTTAATGGCTAATTCCGAGTCTCTTACAGTAAATTCGGAAGAGAACTCGATTCCTCCGCCGATTCTACCCCGGCGAAAGAAGAAAACCGAATCGAAAACACCACCGAGGAAAACGAGCCAGTCGGATATTTACATAAACAATCCGGATCAGAACGAAGTTGTGGCAGAAAACCTGGTTGAGGTAGTCAAGGATCACGTTGAAAGTGTTACTGAGACAGGGGGGATTCTAGACAAAATCCTCAGCTATTTGTGAACAAAAATTAAACATGTTTTATTGACTCCCGTTTATTGTTTTGGTTAGAATTAGTAAAGTTATCGGTAAACGTGAATCACGAAACATCTGAGTCAAAGTGAAGGTTCATCTCTCTTGGCAGTTACTTATAATTGCAAGGGACTAAGTTACACATAAAGAGGCCGTCACTACAATCCCAAGTAAGAGTAACTTTCACTATCCAACCTTTTGCTTTAGACCACCAGCAGTACAGCTGGGTGGCATGAAGATATTTCCTTAGATTTAAACAACTTTACGAAACCGGGGCTCGAACTCACGAAAATCCGGTTGGAAGACAGGTGCTCTGAACACCTGGACAATCTTAACATTGGGAACTTTAGATTTTAGATTTTAGAAGAATTGATTAGAAACCTGAAATCCACTCCTTTCCCATTAATTTATAATTAACATTATTTTGAATTCGTCCAAACTGGATTTGCGCTAATAGTCCCCCTTGTCTCAACTGATGAGGTCGAACAACCAGAAAATAAACTTTTGTGCGAGAAATCTCGTTTTATGTCCTCGGGGGCTCTCGTATCGCAACGAGTGTTTCCGAAACTCTGTTCGTCCGGTATGGTTCTCTATAAACTCGTCAACTTTCCTGACCAAATCGGAAAAACTCCGGAAAAACCAAGGGTTAAACCCGCGAACTTCCCGGAAAAACACGATCAACCAATCATAGACGAGCTCTATGTAAACAACGAGGCGCACTCCGAAAGTGGAAACTCTGCACGCAGTACCAGCAAGAGTAGCCAATCATGGCACATAAGAATCTCCGAAGATAATGTCTCAGATAAGTTAGTTTATTGTTATAATAGTATAGGCCTAGACGTTGGCCTATTAAGTAATTATTTCTAAAAATATTTAAAACATACTATATTAGGCATTATGTACATACAGTATGTAGTAACGGTACAGTTACATAATATCGCCCTACACCACAAATAGAGTCCACACCTCCATCCACAGTTTGCTATTAATAGCCTATCATCAGCCATATTCTTCCGTTCTAAGGCAAATCCATGTAAATCTAATTTGACGAAAATGAGATATTGGTATCATCTTACGTCGAGCTCTATCTGATGGTAGAACTTAATAGAATCTTAATCTAAACTCTAAAGGGGCTAAAATGGGGGTAGAATGTAAAACTGCTTTAGGGTAATTCCATGTGACTCCTGGGACAGAGAGGCCAAAGGTTGCTCCATTTGAACATGGTTTAAGGAGATGTATAACAAGCATATGTAAAACTTGCTATTGGAATGCAACCATGGATAATGTAGGCTGCAAAATTAATAAAGAACATCATGATATGAATCATTTGAACCATTTTGTGAGCGTTTTTATGCGTGTGACTACGGGGACATGAAAAAAGACACGAATTTTCGACCGTTTTTTTATTTATTTGCTGTCAGCAGCCATCGAAAGATACTGGTTTCAATGATATTTTATGTTGCCACATCACAACCAAAGTTTGTTTTTAGAGTATTCCCGAGTTCAAAGGGTAATTGGCGTTGCTGCAGCAGAGATTGCTGAGTGTGACTGCTGGGACGTGACTACCGGGACAGCATGTCCCATTTTACAATATAGTTCAAAAATCCTAATTATAACCATGTGTGATTGAAGTGAATACATGTTTATACGAAAATAATAATTTTAATCCCATGAATTCAATAAATCCCTAGATTAGCTGTGAATTTGGATTTGTTGTGACTTCTGGGACATTGATCTATATTTGATAAGTTAGCCCGTTAGTCCAGTATTAGAGCACGATCTCGGTGTACCGAGATATAAGGAACTAAAATCAAGTAGTATTACAACGACAATCGAGAGAGAGATATTACATTTAATCACGAAATTAGTCAATTTACTGATAATAATTTGTGACTACCGGGACAATTTATCATACTAATTTATCATTATCATTCAATTTATCTAATCTGGCATGTGTCCATCAACAAATGACCCAATATCAAAACGATACAGTTTCTGACTCCTCACAGTACCACCCATAGGCGTAGGTCTTGCCAACACCTTTACTACTGAGCGATGCGGCTGCAACCCAAACTCTGACTCTAGCTTGATGGTCGCTGATCCAGGGAGTTTTATATCACTGCGAATGCGAGAAGCAAACTGCACTTCAAGTTCCCCCTCCTCACGAATCTCAACTAACCACGATATGGCACCCATATTAAGTTTAAATTATCCTCCTTTTTTATATATTGCTCTGCTGGTAAAGGGTGTAAACTGCGATCGCGATGGGTTTTAGTGACTTCCTGGACAGGAAAAATTAATTTTTTTGCAATAATGGCACAATTTTGCACAGATTGATGTGCCTATAACTTTCCTATAAAGTAATTTCATTGTTTGAATACGTGCGACTTTCTATGTATAAGAAATATAGACAATTGTGTGACATGTGTTGAAATGTGACTCGCGGGACAAAATTTTATCACTCATTGCTACATCCAATGTTAACACTACGATGTAATAATTTATATGCAGTGGAGACCCATGTCATACATTAGGAAAATCTGCCACTGTTTGCCACATACACTCCGATTTATTTTCTTAATGGAAACTTTTCATACTATTTTGTGACTTCCGGGACACGATTTCAGGGATGTTTTTGAGTGCCATGCTCTGCTTTTATACAGTATGTAGCTCAGGCCTAAATCTCTAGTATATGAAAGGTGTACATATTGCCTGTTTGTAAACAAAAAATATTCGTTCCAGTCTGCAATCTAGTACTATTGCTTAGCATATTATATTTACATACCGTTTTTCACTACGACTTAAAAACATGTTGCCTTTACTTTAAAACATCGAAAAAATTTTAATGTTGCATTAAAAGTGATATGTTCTCCATTTTCATACATTTCAACTATCCCCAGCACCGATTTCATAACAAATTTTGATGATTCCGGACTTTTATATTCCCATGGTCGTGTCCCATTTTCTGTGGAATTGCCCTTTATATGAATTTGTTATAAGGCGTAATAAGGCAGAACCATGTAACTCTCATGTAATAATGACATTCCATGTAACTTAACTATAAGCCTATACCATGTATCTCATGCGAGATACATTGTTTTGGCTTAAGAACATCTGTGGAAATTTATATATTTTTCATGATGATGTAATATAGGTAAATATACGGCACTGGTTAGAATTTGTGAGGTAAATCCCTGTAACTCGAAAATAAAAATAAAATACATTTTTTAAATAGCTACTGTAGCTTAAGTTTGGAGCTCTTAGACTCTCTAGGTATCTAAATATACTATTTGACTAATCTTTAGTGTTGAAAAGTTCACACAGACATTCACATATTTTCGTGCAGATCGGTTAACTTTAGATTGATTTTTCTCAAAACTCGATTATTTGAGTTACATGGTTTTGCCTTAGGAGGGCAGTTTTAGACCATATCTAATTACAGACGTTTCAGGAATGGCATTGGCTGACCAGTCCACCATGTTTCATCTCTCTCCAGCCGGTGCCATAGAGAAGGATCAGGCGCAGATTGATAAGTTCTACGATGACTGTTATAAGATGACACAGAGGTTCTACCACCTCGCATCAGTACAAGAATCACTAATTGGGGGGAATTAGCCTGCTGAATATCCACTCTCCATGTCCATTTACCAATACCATATGCTCAAACCTTTCTTATTCCTCAAGACTTCCCATACAGTGTATGGGAATACAGCATAGAGCATACATGTAGGTCCCTTGTTTCCGTAAATTGTCTCAAACTATTAGACTACAAAAGATACAAACTGAAAGTAAATTAAATTAATGACAATGCAACTAACATCATATATTTGCAGAGTTAATGAAATCTATGGGGAAACGGTTGTAAATGAACCTAACGATCCTCAATTAGTTGTTACAGACAAAGGGAGTGAGTGTGTGTCGCCAAGCGTGGGCCTAACCAACACAGTCAGTAATAAGGAGCATTCAGACCAACAGGATGACTCTCCTCAGTCTCAACCTCAGGATGCAGGAGCCGTTGGTCAACAGTCTATGAGTAGTAAACAAAATTCACTTAACAGACATTTAGCAAAGATAAATGGAAACACTCAATTTCCAACTGGAAATTCGGTATTGGATAGGCCATTACCACAACCGCCATCCGCTCATTCACCTTCTAACAGACCTGTTTCTTACTCCCCAACCGAGCAGCCAGTTCCGGATAGACCACTACCTCAACCGACACAGACAGACAATGTTTATTTACAACCGGAGGAGGCCCGACAATCGATCTCGAGTCAGCGTTGGTCTATCGATGTGGGTGGAACGGAGTCTACTACAGGTTCAGATACTATCAAAAGAAATAGAGAGGTGGGTGAAATGGATTGTTATAATTAATGGAAACAGGTGAGAAGTTAGGTTGGTGGTGATAATTAATGGAAACAGGTGAGAAGTTAGGTCGGTGGTGATAATTAATGGAAACAGGTGAGAAGTTAGGTCGGTGGTGATAATTAATGGAAACAGGTGAGAAGTTAGGTCGGTGGTGATAATTAATGGAAACAGCTGAGTAGTTAGGTCGGTGGTGATAATTAATGGAAACAGGTGAGAATTTAGGTCGGTGGTGATAATTAATGGAAACAGGTGAGAAGTTATGTGTAGGTCGGTGGTAGTCCCCTTAAGTTGATTAGTATTATAAGGCTAGCTGTTGTTTTATGTTTTTCCATTATGGATTTAATGATTGATAGACTGGTCTCAAGGGATTGTAATTAAATTCCTCATTAAATTCACAGGCAGGTATCGGCATTAAGAAAAAAATAGCTAATAAAGGAGTTAATGTGTTTCGAGTTGCTAAGGAGACGAAGGATAAAATGGTGAAGCAAGCCGAGAAGGTGACGAGCTATTTAGCCTCAAAAGTTAGTATTTTTTTGTAATAATTTAATAACTAGTTTCTATCGTATATCTATCTAAATTCATCATCAAATAAAGAGGTGAGTTGTGGTGGTGAGTACTGGCAACATTTTTAAATGTATAACTGAAGCCCTAGTCGCCAGAGCTAGACTATACATTTTATAGTTTTACCTGATTGTGCTTAATTTTCAGAAATGGTTACCTACTTTTTTGGAATCAGCATGTTTGATTACACGTGAAAGAATTCGAAAATAATTTTTGTTTCGCACAGGAAAAGTTTTCAAAAAATGCACATTTGTTTATTACAATAATTCATACCAGATGAACAATTATTGCAAAACTATAAAAATTGCTCGAACTTTATTATTGCAAAAACGACAAGGTTTCAGTTTGATACCAAAAACGAATTGGTTGAAAAATGGCTGAGGTAAAGTGATTTGAAAATGAAAAAATACCATTCCGAGATAATTGCCTTTAAAGCTTGAACCTTCCCGCTCAAAACTATATGTAAGAATGACTGTAAATATATAACCAATAAGAAAGCATCACAACTTGCTAACATTTTTACATTTTCCGGGTCGCTTTATTAGTTTTCACATTTGATGCCTTCCAAACCGTCTGTTGTCCTAACCGTCGTCGGCTGTCGGGTATATATGGACGGAAGACCGAGATGCATACAGACAGAAATGGCAATGCTATCAAATTTGAAAACTGACATCGGAAGTGAAGACACAGACCAAGAAATCGCTGTATAATTTGTTAAACATACAGTAGAGTGCTTTCTAACGTTTTAATAATTCTCGTTGGGCATAGTTTTTACCAAAGTTCAGGTGGGATCGCATTGGTGACCTCCGGGTTGGAAGTCTGACGTTCTAACCTTTCCGCTAGTGGCTCAGGTAAAAGATAGACCTGCAAATACTACCTGATACTTTGTATTGTCGCAATTTAAGTCCTCATGGGCCATCCATCTGTCAATACCATCAGCTACTGTACAACAGCAACAACTGTGCTCAATCCCACTGTACTTGGCCGTACATCAACAAAAAATTTTAATGTTTTGGCAGACATACCGACAGTCACCCATCTCGAGACGTAAAAGATATTTTGCAAAGTGGGATTCAGATTTGAAATCCTTTTAAGATTTGCTTTAGATGCTTGAAACGGGTCTGTGAATAACTACGATGGTCCATTAAAGTTGTTTAATGTAAACGGTGTTGAATAGTGAAGAGTTGACGGCATCCAATTTAGATAAACATGGTGAAATCGTAAATTAAATATAAATCTTTATTTGTAGATGGAAAGATACGAAGCGGCGACGTCTCAATCGTCAAATGAAAAATCGGTTCCCGGTAGCTCAAAAAAGAAAACTGAGCCGAAATTATTTGTGAAGCAAATCAAAGGAAAAGTTTCTGGGTTAAAGTTAGTATAACTAATATTATAATTTATTAAATTTAGTATAACTTAAATATATATTTATTCCATTAAGTTGTTTTACTGTTGACAATTAGGGTATTTACCAATAATGATGGCTTTTCAAAGTTATAGCATATATAGAAATAGCCTTCAGATTCAAAACCCACCACCACCAGCTGGATTGATCTGTCGGTGCCTAGCAACTAAAAAAACAATTGCAATCATATAGTATTCCAGTAAAACCGTTCTTATAATAATACTAGCAGGCAATACCCGAGGCATGTTACCCGGTATTTCCCGCTACCGGCATAGGCCTACTGGCGTACTGGTACCGGTATAGGCCTACTGACGTACCGGTACTTAGTACCGGTACCGAACGTGAATTAAACTTTTCGAAAAGTGGCCTATAACGACCGCTGGTTAAAGTTATACACAGATGCCAAGTTCCAGCGCAATCCCTCCGCCCGTTTTGGAGGAGTTCGAACACAGAGAGAGAATTTGATTTTTATAGGTATAGATAAGATATCCATACCAGCGTATGTTCTGATACTGTAAAGTTATTTCTTAATCGTTATATTTTAGTTTGAAAGGATTTCAGCGCGTCCGTTCGGAATCCGGGCAGTCGGCTCAATTGGAACTGGGATCGGAGGACGAAGACGAAGACGACGGCAACTACGGAGACGTGGAGGTTTGCGAGAACGATGAGGACGACGGTCACTATGGGGACGTAGGGGTGGAGACGGGGTCCCAGCTGTCCGAGGAGATAGACCAGCTATATGAAGCAATGTAACACTCTTAAAACGCAGTCACCCACAACGTGGCTCGCCCCACATACACTAAGATCACAAGTCGAGTGATGCAACGTAATTTTCTGAGCTCTGTGATTTTCTGAGATGTAAAAGGAACAATAATCACAGACTAACTTACTGTATTGATATCAAAGTGTGGGATATTTAAGGAACACTTTTATAAATGTCTACAATTTCTCTTGAAATTGAAATATTCTGAGTTTAAACAGTACGGTCAGAAAATATGGCTAAACATTTGTTTTTTCAAAAGTTATTGTTTGTATTATTGTTAAATGTAAACGATTGTAAACTATAGATTACATCAAAAAAGGTTGTATTTTTTTCGCGACGATCGGCCAAATAATTGAATTCCCCGGGAGAGCGCATCGATTTCGGTTAATTAGAGTAGGCCTACAGATCATCTCCTCATTTCTATGTTCTATTATGATTATGATGCACCTTCTTCATCTCTCACCTGAATTCGCCACTGAGACAGGCTACATGGAGTTCTTCTTATAAATAGAATTAAGACCAAACACTTGACAGTTCACAAACGGTAAACTCTTGAGAGGAATTGTATATTTTTTAAACTGAATTTGGGTTGATCTAATTTTGAAATATTGTTGAGATATTGGGGTATTTTTTAGGCTTCCATAAGTGCATTGACCCGGGGGCCCTTATTTTATTTATAAATTGTTATAATTTTAGCTCTTGGTTATCGTGGTGTAATCATTATAAATAAAGTTAAGTGTGTAAGGAAACTCCTTCAGTAAACGTTACTGAAGATATATCTTTCGTCATGGGGGTGAGAATATCAAAAGTTTAACTTGAAATGTATATTGATAATTACTAGAACAATAACTACTACTGTAAATAATAAAACTTACCTTAAGGGGTGGGGGGGGGGGGGGGGGGGTACGCCCTCCTTGGGTAAAATTTTCACATTTTTGGTTTTCTATTTCATCTGATGCAGAATTTAATGGGGAGTTCAAATCTTAAAACGGTTTGGCGAGATCTTTTTTAATTCTCGAGTTGTCGCTGTCTATCAGTTTGTCCGTCAAAATTCAGTCGGCAGACAGACAAACAAACTGTCAGGCAGGCATATTAGATACAACCAAACATTAAAACTGACATCGAAATTACATCACCGACCCCGAAAACCCCCATGTTGATAATTTTAGTGAGTTGGTATGAAGCCATAGTGTCAAACATTACTGACCGATTAACAGACTACAGACAGTCAGGTTTGAGCGGGAAGGTTTTAACAAAGCAAATTATCTCGGAATTACATTTCACGATATTTCCATTTTTCAAAATACATTACAGTACTACTCCTCTGCTGTTTTTCGCCCAAATTCAATAATTGGTGGCTCGTTTGAAAGGTTTTTTGAATATCTTGAAAAATTATCCAGCACTTTTTTGAATTTTTTTTTAATATTATTGAAAATTTTAATTAATTTTAATTAATAATTAAATTAATTTACTTAAAAATTAAAATTTAAAAAATCGGCTGGATAATTATTTTAGAATCGAAGGCGCTGAGTCCAAAAAAAATGGTTTCAAAAAAATTGGATAAATATTAAGGGATAGTACTTAGTGTTTTTAGTGAAATATTTAATTCCGCCACTCGCCGCTAGAAAAATTTTACTCTTAGTACTTATATTCTTAATTAAATTTAATTTATTTAATTAACTGCTATTATCTTAGCTTCTCGAAGGCCACACGGAAATTCAACTTGGAAAATTTCTAAACTTTGCCAAACTACATGTGTACCACGTTTGGATAGATTTCATCGAGATTTGGCTGAGTTATTAACTTTTAAAATTGGACGCGACAGACACACCGATTGAGTTAATGGTACCCGTATGATAAGCTCGTTTACTTTCGTGGCTCGCCCCACATCTATGTAGGGTAGCTCAGTCATATATAAAATTCCTACGGGGTCATACCTAGGCTGGAGCCCGTATTATCATGTGGTTTTTACAAAGAGAGGCCATTGATTTCTTCAATTAATGTTGTCTCAAACAGTTTCATAGGCCGGATAGATTTTACGAAAGATAAACAATTAAATGAATAAGATTGATTACTCAGACGACTGTAACTTATGTAGCTTCAGCGCTACTTTCATGTCTAAAGTTTAGAATGTGGCAATAAACAGACTCCTATATAATGTAATGTAAAGTATAAGGGCATGGCATTTCAGTAATTATAAGCCTACGTATTAATTGTACAGCAACAGTGTCGCTGAGACTGATTACTCCCGACTCGACTGATTGATTATCTCATATTATTCTAGAGCAAATAAATTGTTCAAAGTTCATATTAAATCAACCACTCTGATCATTGGGAAAGTAAAACAACAAATTTGACTTTCACAAATGTTATTTAAGCTAATATTATTACAATAATTATTACTATTCGTTATTGTTTCATTTGGATAAAAGTTTATGTTTTTTACTATTTTTATTTAATTATAATTCATGTATTTTTCTTTGATTAAATTTTCGAATACAATATCGATATAGGCCATACAGCAGTAGGAACCTTTAATCATTAAAACCATCCACTACAGTATTATATTTACTTTTAGTGTAGGGTAGTAAGTGAATCAGAAAAGTACTGTAGCCTCCTACGAGGGACGTTTCTTAGGATTAGGACGAATAGGGTTGGTGCGCGAAAAAATTGTTGGGCTAGAAACAATCGAATAATGGGTAACAAGGTGACCTGAATAGACTGGCGGGTGTGTTTTTTTTGTAAAAACACGAGGTCGAAATGGCGGGATTAAGTTAGCCCGAGAAGCTAATTTTGAAAATCGGCTGTGATTGGATGCTACATATTTGACGTCACTACGCAGTACTCCGATAATTTCTTATATTGTTTTCTATGGAGGGTGATTTTCGATCGATTCAAATACACATTTAATCTCAATAATTTCATATATATGGCTTATATCAATTGAAAGCGGAGAGTCTTGCGCGTCTTTTAACACTACAATTAATTAAATTCATGGTGATGAATATGTACTGCTTTAACTTCAGCTCCACCCAGCTGGAATCAGGAACTGGCTTAATTAGGAACCTGAGAGAGTTAAAAAGTGTTGGCGTGAGATTTTTCTGTTTTTTTTATTACATTCTGGCGTCTCTATCTATATCTCACTCTCTCTTTGAGGAGTGCTCTCTGAATTTTATTATTTTTTACGAATTGCCAATAGCCTATAGGATTGGTTTTAATGTATTAATTGGTCTATATCTGAATTCTTGGTACTGTACAGTGTACATGTGTGGCTAGCCCCAATATTAGAGATTTGTCGTTGGTGATTAACGACAAATATTAAACAGTCGAAAAATCTTAGTATGCCATCTCTTCGAACCGAAAACATATGTTGTCATGGTAACCTAATACGTTGTTTAACTATCGCCTCCTTTGTGATGGTGGTTGTAGCGGCGTTGCTACACTTACTGGCGATTAGTGGACCCTGGATATTTACCTTTACGTTGATGAGAATATCAGAAGTTAAGGAAGTTGCTATGCAACCATTTCAGTCAATGAGGTAAATCTTTCGATTTTGAGGGATTTTTAGCGAGAAAACAGGTGATGGAATCGGAAACAACTAGGCCAATACACAACTCCCTATCAACCATGACATTTGCTAGATCATCCGCATCTTCAAGGCCAGTGTCCTATAAGCGGCGTCTGAAGAAAGTCATGGGCTGTCCACCATGCTTATTCACTCCATGAGGCCGCCAAAGCACAATATTGTACAATGGCTGGTCCTCACGGCGCAAGCAATGTCCTGCAAAGCGGAGGCGGCTTTGTTCTAGTTTCACGCTTGGGGGGACCAATGAGACACATCAAATGTTGTATAGTGTCTGGAGATGTGTTTATTGCACTTGACACACTGAATCCGCCCTAACATTCCTTTCTTAAGATTTGATGTCCGCAGCAGACAGACCCCATCATGCACTACCATATAAGGAGTACTGGTCCTACTGCAGCCCTAAATAATCGAATTTATCGAATAATTGGCCTCCGTAATAAATCTTTAAGAAATCTAAAACATTAGTGTTTGGGTCACAGCTCCTCACAAATATTTGGGCTTTTAGCACGAAAAAAGTTAGACCTGTCACCAAATTTGCCCAGGCTGAGACTTAGCGACCCTAACTGTATATTAGTGATATTTGCATTTTAAATTGTTAAATATTAAAGAAGTATCAAGGTTAATTAAATTTCTTACACTTTACCATTTCTCTTTTTTTTCCAGGGATTTCCAACTTTCAGAGTGCGGCCCGAGTGAGTTGCTTCTGGATATCAACGTTGGATTCTTCACGGAATGTATCCAATGCAGAGAGGATGAGTCATCATTCAATAACTGTCAATCAACCAACCCCTTCTTTCCGCTGCCTAGCAACCAGTACGCGGACCCCGAGTGCTACCAGTACGTCTCAATGCTGGTCCAACTGAAACTCGCCTCAATGCTGACTCTATGGCTGGTCCCGGTTGCCATGGTGATATGCTGCGTCTCCTCGGGGTTGCTATGGAAACGGGACGAGACGAAGGCCGGTAGTTACCTGGTCTCCGCGGGTTTCCACGTATTCGCCGGGGCGGTGTCCGTGGGGGGAGTGGTTCTGTGCATCTACCACGGGCAGTACGCCGTGGATAACATACCCCACGAGGCAGACGATTTGGGTTGGAGTCCGCTAGGGGTCGCTTACGACCTCGGTTTCGGGGTCGTCATCGCCGCGTTAACTCTAGTCTGCTTCGCGGCTATCACCATGACTACCACTTACGCGCTCGTTAAATCAGAGTCAGAAATCAGCGTAAGAAAATCTCGGAAAGTTCGACTGCTGCATAGCTACCCCGGGGCCCAAGAAAGTATCACCTAATTGTTTGATTGAGATGTGAAACTAGTACAGTAGGCCTACAGATAAACTAGTAAACAGTAATCGAGTAAACGTTAAGCCGGCAGTATGGGAGTAAACGTTAAGCCAGCAGTATGGGAGTAAACGTTAAGGCGGCAGTATGGGAGTAAACGTTAAGGCGGCAGTGTGGGAGTAAAAGTTAAGGCGGCAGTATGGGAGTAAACGTTAAGGCGGCAGTATGGGAGTAAACGTTAAGGCGGCAGTATGGGAGTAAACGTTAAGGCGGCAGTATGGGAGAAAACGTTAAGCCGGCAGTATGGGAGTAAACTTTAAGGCGGCAGTATGGTAGTAAACGTTAGCCGACAGTATGGGAGTAAATGTTAAGCCGGCAGTATGGGAGTAAACTTTAAGGCGGCAGTATGGGAGTAAAGGTTAAGGCGGCAGTATGGGAGTAAACGTTAAGGCGGCAGTATGGGAGTAAACGTTAAGGCGGCAGTATGGGAGTAAACGTTAAGGCGGCAGTATGGGAGTAAACGTTAAGCCGGCAGTATGGGAGTAAACTTTAAGGCGGCAGTATGGTAGTAAACGTTAGCCGACAGTATGGGAGTAAATGTTAAGCCGCCAGTATGGGAGTAAACTTTAAGGCGGCAGTATGGGAGTAAACGTTAAGGCGGCAGTATGGGAGTAAACGTTAAGGCGGCAGTATGGGAGAAAACGTTAAGGCGGCAGCATGGGAGTAAACGTTAAGGCGGCAGTATGGGAGTAAACGTTAAGCCGGCAGTATGGGAGTAAATGTTAAGGCGGCAGTATGGGAGTAAACGTTAAGGCGGCAGTGTGGGAGTAAACGTTAAGGCGGCAGTATGGGAGTAAACGTTAAGGCGGCAGTATGGGAGTAAACGTTAAGGCGGCAGTATGGGAGTAAACGTTAAGGCGGCAGTATGGGAGTAAACGTTAGCCGACAGTCTGGGAGTAAACGTTAGCCGACACTATGGGAGTAAACGTTAGCCGACAGTATGGGAGTAAACGTTAGCCGACAGTAAGGGAGTAAACGTTAGCCGACAGTAAGGGAGTAAACGTTAGCCGACAGTATCGGAGTAAACATTAGCCGACAGTATGGGAGTAAACGTTAGCCGACAGAATGGGAGTAAACGTTAGCCGACAGTATCGGAGTAAACGTTAAGGCGGCAGTATGGGAGTAAACGTTAGCCGACAGTCTGGGAGTAAACGTTAGCCGACACTATGGGAGTAAACGTTAGCCGACAGTATGGGAGTAAACGTTAGCCGACAGTAAGGGAGTAAACGTTAGCCGACAGTATCGGAGTAAACATTAGCCGACAGTATGGAAGTAAACGTTAGCCGACAGTAAGGGAGTAAACGTTAGCCGACAGTATGGGAGTAAACGTTAGCCGACAGTAAGGGAGTAAACGTTAGCCGACAGTAAGGGAGTAAACGTTAGCCGACAGTATCGGAGTAAACGTTAGCCGACAGTAAGGGAGTAAACGTTAGCCGACAGTAAGGGAGTAAACGTTAGCCGACAGTAAGGGAGTAAACGTTAGCCGACAGTATGGGAGTAAACTTTAGCCGACAGTATGGGAGTAAACGTTAGCCGACAGTAAGGGAGTAAACGTTAGCAGACAGTAAGGGAGTAAACGTTAGCCGACAGTATCGGAGTAAACGTTAGCCGACTGTAAGGGAGTAAACGTTAGCCGACAGTAAGGGAGTAAACGTTAGCCGACAGTAAGGGAGTAAACGTTAGCCGACAGTATGGGAGTAAACGTTAGCCGACAGTATGGGAGTAAACGTTAGCCGACAGTATGGGAGTAAACGTTAGCCGACAGTATGGGAGTAAACGTTAGCCGACTGTATGGGAGTAAACGTTAGCCGACAGTATCGGAGTAAACATTAGCCGACAGAATGGAAGTAAACGTTAGCCGACAGTATGGGAGTAAACGTTAGCCGACAGTATGGGAGTAAACGTTAGCCGACAGTATCGGAGTATACATTAGCCGACAGTATGGGAGTAAACGTTAGCCGACAGTATGGGAGTAAACGTTAGCCGACAGTATGGGAGTAAACGTTAGCCGACAGTATGGGAGTAAACGTTAGCCGACAGTATGGGAGTAAACGTTAGCCGACAGTATGGGAGTAAACGTTAGCCGACAGTATGGGAGTAAACGTTAGCCGACTGTATGGGAGTAAACGTTAGCCGACAGTATCGGAGTAAACATTAGCCGACAGAATGGAAGTAAACGTTAGCCGACAGTATGGGAGTAAACGTTAGCCGACAGTATGGGAGTAAACGTTAGCCGACAGTATGGGAGTAAACGTTAGCCGACAGTATGGGAGTAAACGTTAGCCGACAGTATCGGAGTATACATTAGCCGACAGTATGGGAGTAAACGTTAGCCGACAGTATGGGAGTAAACGTTAGCCGACAGTATGGGAGTAAACGTTAGCCGACAGTATGGGAGTAAACGTTAGCCGACAGTATGGGAGTAAACGTTAGCCGACAGTATGGGAGTAAACGTTAGCCGACAGTATGTTCGCCGAACTCACTTATGATTCAGTTTACTATTTCGGTTAGGGTAGTTGGTCAGGCTCCGCAACCCTAAGAATTTTGAAAAGTGGAAATTGTAGGGAATGGGGGCGATGGATTTTAGGTACTGCTGGGAGGGTATTGCTCGTTTTATACTTGATTTCTGTATAAAATTATTTACTATTTAAATATCATCATGGCGTCAGGTAGACCTTGGCCATCGGCTAGAGGTTCGGTTGACAGAAACAGACCAACCATAGTAACCAGTAAGCTTCCAAATTACAACATTTTTATTAGATCGATCTTAAAACTAAGTAAACCAGGAGACTAACAAATCGAAGATGTAGAGGAAGTTGTCGAGCAGGGAAACCCCATCGAGGTTGAGGTTTCCATTCCAAGCAACCATCCAATAAATGACTGTATTTGTTGCTATAGCGATGAGATAATGCGTATGCCCCAGCATAGACGATTCAGATTTAGAGTTTGAAGGATGTTGATTGGTTTTTTGGAGAGCCATGTAATACTAAATATAGATAGAATATACTCTATATTTAGTATTCCATGTGTGAGCGCAACAACAATGACAACAACGACAGACGGCTAATTATACTGCTATTGTAAAGGCTCATCTCGACTTCGTGGCTCGCCCCACACTAGTCAGAAATTACGCCAAATTTATTAGATTAAAGACTTAAGGTTAGGGCTACATTACATGGGAGATTTCATTAGGATGGGGCCGCCGCTATTTCTTTCTACGCGTTCTTTAGAGTTGTCAAAAAAGTTGTTGGCTATAAACGTTTACCCCCATGAACAACAGTTAAATTGTTAAATTTACATAAATTATTGTGTTGTTGTTTACGATATAATAATAATAATATGTCACTAATAAATACATTTACAGTAAGTCTGAATGTTGAATATTCATTACAATGAGCTAAAATGCGATATCTTTTCCTTTAAAAGTTGTAAATGTGTTATAAACTAACAACTCACTGTTAATACTAACTGAGTTAAATATTTAAGACATTATGGTTTTGGAACCCAACAGAAAAAAAATTCGGAATTGTGTCTCCCTCCCTTGTTATCCGTTAAATTGGGAAAAACAATAAACTGCAATGCACAATAAATAATTACTTAACAATATCGGGAAAAAATTAAATTCACAATAGATTCGGTTTGTATAGAGTCTGTCATGGACTATAACGGTAGCAATAGATGAAGTCCCTACAATAATACAACGCAATGTCCCGTAATATAGTCTATTCTAGAATCAGGTTGAACCTTCAACTATGTGACGCAATTGCGGAGTTGTCCTGAGTAATTAGTTAAACTTAAAAAAAAGTTAAATTTCAGCTATAATTAAATAAATTATGTCACTGAATGCAGACACTATATTCCAGGACATGATGTGTATTGTAAGACATTAATTACATGAATAGATAGATAGACTGTTACATTAACTACCCAACTTTTAGTTATTATACAAAACTTGTGTTACAAAGTAATATAATCAACCAAGACTACCGTACAGCACTATAAATGAGCCCTAGAACCTTAAAAACCATTACCCACAGCTGATAAATACCATTTTGCAACTTTGTGCACACATTAATCATTAAAGTAAGTTTTGGTATAAAAAAAACAATAGCGATTATTTTTGCACAAAGTGACAAAAGGTCATACGGAAAAGTAAAAATGGATGCCGTCAGAAGCTACTGGAGTAGCGATCTCTAAACCGAGCTGCACCCTAAAGAAACAATGTAGTCAATAAATATTTGTTGGGTACTGCATACCTATCTACATACACGTTGTATGCATACATAAGCGTGTGCCTTAAAAATAGTGTTTGTTATCGACCTCATACCCTAAATAATGAATCAGTTTATGTTATTTTATAAATAGTAGATTTTCGGTATTACATATGTACTCCATTTTCGTGATAAGAATTTATGATGCCATTCACTACAGATCGGCTCATTCGAACAGCAATAATCGATTTAGTTCTTAAGAGCGAGAGTGAACAATTTCTTCAGGGGAATCGTTAAGGTGGATTTTACAGCAGCTGCTAACTTGCGTATCTCTGACTATATCTATCCACAGACCTTATATGAGACGGGGCCGGGGAGGGGGGGGGGGGGGGGGGGCTTGGGGGGGGGCCTTACTGAGTACAATGCACACATCTCCAACTAGACTCTATACATAACATTGGAGGTGTCTCATTGGCTCCCCCAAGCTTGACACTAGAACAAAGCCGCCTCCGCTTTGCAGGACATTGCTTTCGCCGTGAGGACCAGCCAGTGCATAATCTTGTGCTTTGGCAGCCCCATGGAGTGAATAAGCATGGTGGACAGCCCATGACTTTCTTGAGACGCATCTTAAAGGACACTGGCCTTGAAGATGCGGATGAGCTAGCAATGTCATGGGTGATAGGGAGTTGTGGCGGCGCAATTTTATCTACAAGCCGACACAGCATTATTAATATACGCAAAGGCCCGTTCACATCAAACGGAACGGTACACCGCCCGGTGTACCGCAGGGCCAGTGGTACACCGCTGACTGTGAACGACCCAACAGGTAGTTGTGCGCTAAACCGCACGGTTTACCGCAGCCCATTTAAACAATAAACAATGTTAAAACGATTAATGTAATTTCCTGTTGAATTCACAGTCAACAGATAGACAATAAGTTACCGCAACGGTACCGTTGGGTGTGAACGGGCTCCGGGTAGTGTACCGCTGGCTTACCGCTTCAATACCGCCAGACTACTTTACCGCTCACACACCGTTGGATGTGAACGGGGTTTAATATATATATATAATGCAGCTGCATGCGTCAATGCAGCTTGAAGATTGTAGTAGTAGTTCCCACGAAATCTACCAGTCATTGGGTGTAGAAGACCGTTTAACACTTAGGTGTTAAAGTGCAATGGGCACTTGGGCGGCCTCTAAATGTTAAATATAGTAGTTTTCGAAATAAAGTAGAATTGAACAAAACATTTTTAAGGCACTACCTAAGTGTGTATACAGTATACATACGTCAAGCCAAGTCAGTTAACAGTGCGATCTATATAGTGGGTCAGGGAGTCGTAGGATCGATTCAATTTGTCATGAAAACACGAAACAGTAAGAAAAGCAACCAGTTGAATATCACATAGAGCGGTCTACGTAACTAAGAGATTAGTACCGGACAGACGTACATTAATTACCGTAGCAACATATTCCTAGTGATTAGGTTATCGGGGGTTTATGAGTAACTCGATAGCAGCGTTCACGTCACCGCGGGCCGCTACCAGGGCATCGATGTTCGCCTGTCTGTTCGGGAACCCCATAGCGGTGAGACTCTCCAGCTGAGACGCGTACAGCTGCTCGGGGGGCTGGTTGCTAGCGGGGAAGCCACCGCCCCCGCCCATAGAGCGGAGTAACTGGAGCATTAGATCGGGGGGCGGGAAGGCGGGCGGTTGGAGTGGGGTACCAGAGGTGATGGAGCCGGTTGGGGAAGTGGTGTTAGCGCCGGTACTGGTAACGGGAGTGGGGGGCACCTCGCCCTGGGTGGGGGGCACGTCGCCCTGGGTGGGGGGCACAGTGCCCGGTGCCGGGGGCGCAACACCACCGAACCCTGGCATCAACCCCGGTGCGACCCCAGCCAACCTCGACATCCCCTGGTTGATCTGCTGTATCGCCTGGAGTGTCTCCGGGTTAGACATCGCTTGCATTACCTCTGGGTTAGACATGGCTTGCATTACTTCCGGGTTGCGCAGTTGTTCTAGAACCTGGGACTGCAGCTGAGGATTGTTTGCAAACATCGGGTTGCTCTCGATTAGGTTACGAGCTAGACTCGGGTTCTCCATGATACCCCGGACATACGGGGAGCTCATCATGCTGCTCATGAGCTCGGGATTCCGGCTCATCTGCTCCATGAGACTCTGCATCCCCGGGCTCTGGGCGAACGGGCTGGGTTGCGGGTTGGTGGAGCTGGGGGCGGCGAGGGTAGCGAAGGGGTTGGCGCTGGGGGCCGCGCTCGAGGGGGCAGGGGGGCCCCACGGGTTGGGGAGGGGCTCCGTGTTGGCCTGGCCGGTTTGGGCCGCAGGGTCCGCTCGGTTCGGCTCTCTGCCGCTCACCTGGTACGGGTTGGGTACAAACTGGGACGTCGCCGCGTCCAACATTGGCTCCTGTATGTCCTGGTAGAGACGTCGCAGGGCGTTGAACCCCCCAGGTATGCTCTCAATGTTGCTCATCTGCCGGTCCTGGTTGCGAACCATCTCTTGCATCACCTGCGGGTTACGGAGCTGCGAGAAATAAACAAACAGTTGTAGCGTTACGTAGGTCTGCCGATCTTAGACATAACCGTAAAGCATATCTATAGAATTGTATCAAATAGAAATTTGGTTAAGATGAAGCGATGTTCTTAAAACATACTGGGTGCCATTGGAATACAACGTCGTGCACTAACTGAGTCAATAAAGACAAAGATCTGATCATTAACCTACACTTACATACATTCATACCAGTACATAAACGCGACCCAACACACCGGTGGCTTTTAAAAGACGTTGCAGGAATGCCAATAATATCTGACCAAAACCTACCCTATTGCCAGCCAGTTACTGTGCCAATACTGCCATAGAACGTGATTTATACAAGAATCATACGTTGTCCCTGCAGGGTGCAGCTGATATTTAACCTTAACAGTCAACTCAACTTACTTTAACAATGAAATGCAAGTGAATTTTAATACTGGCTTTATTGACAAATCTCAAAGTGAGTGAGTGAAGTGAAAACAGACCTCAACCAATCCAAAACGTAAGAAAGTACGCAGATATATCCAGTAGGCTATCATATCCAACCTATTCAGTATTCATCTCTATCTTAATAGTCCTGTCTTGATTTTACAGTGTGTACTAGCAGACTAGTGACTTTTATCAGTTTTTGGAGATAATTAAATAAATTAATTGTGAATTACGGAATACGCCGTTAATGTGCCGCTATGACAGTGGTGTCTCCTCCACCCAAATATTATAATAATAGTGTAAAATCCTGGTGTCGTTAAGGGAAAGGAGCAGGTTACAGTGACATGTTATTCTAACCAAAACAATAAACGTAAAAATATAAATATATTATATTTATAAATATAAATAATAATAAACGCAAAAAATAGAGTCAATAGGGCATGAAATTACAGCAATACAGCATTTGCAATAATCAGCTGTAAATACAATAACAAAGCAAGACCTAACGACTGAAAGACGCAGTACCTAATGTTGCCAGGTTGCTGTAGAACCGACTGACCGACTCGCGTTACTAACCATATCCATGGTTTGCCTCAGAACTTCCGGATTATCCAGTGCGTGGGTTATCTCTGGGTTTCTTTCCATGAGATCGCGCATCTGGGGGTTGTCGAACATCGAGCGGAGCACATCCGGGTTGGACATCATCGACTGGACCATCGGGTTGGACAACATCTGCTGCATCAGTTCGGGATTGGACATCAACTGCTGCTGCATCTGGGAGAAATTCGAGGGATCCATAGACGGCATCCCTCCCGCTCCCAGGAGTTGGGCTAGTGGATCCGGTTGGGCGGGCGTCGGGGGGACGGGAGTGGGGGCGACCGGCGTCTGCCGGGGCGCAGTAGCTGCCCCCGTTGGCTGCTCGCTTGTTTTCTTCGGCCGGATTACCAGATGCACGGTGAGACCATCTTTAATCCCGTGTTTATTCAACGGTTCTTCGTCTTTAAGGATTTTTCCCGCAAATATCAAACAGATGCTGTCGATCCCGGGACCAACACTGCTAGAGGCGCTAATCTTCTTCTTTAGTTCTCCCACCGTAGAGTCGCATTCGATATCGACTGAAAGAGTTTCCTTGGGCGACTTTGCAATTATTTTCATTGTTTTTGTTTTTTCCGCTCCGGTAGAGTCGGCCATTGACGCGTTACCGGTACCGGTACATTGTTCTGAGCTGTTTTCGGCGGCCGCTGCTGGTAACTTAGTGGCGGCGGGACCGTCGGATTTATCGGAAGGCCTACCGGAGTCATCCGTGTCGACCGCTCCGTTCGCAGTAGGTTTAGCGTCTTTATTTTCCATATTATCAGATGATTACAGGATTAGTGAGTCTGGAGTCCAGGAGTCTGACAGTCTGAGTCAGTTTGTTTACACTTCCGGTTACTGCAGTACTGGGATATCGGCACAACTCTGCAACTGTCTGACAGTGTAGTGTGTGTACTTCAGTACCGGTACTTCTTGTTGTTTAAATAATTTTTGTAGGCTTACTTCTGTAGTTTACTTTATAATAGGCCTACTGTAATACAATACCCAGATACCGGTCCGGTAGGTGGTAGGGCCTACACTAATCTAATACAGTACCGGTAATACTGTAATACACATACTGCTGTACTGACATATGTAGTCAGGTAGTACAGTACAGCAGTACTGCAGTAGTACCTGAGTGCAGTAGTAAAGTACTGCTGTAGTCAGTAGTAGGTACACCAGAATTCTATTTGCTTATACTGCTACTGTACCGGTACATACAACGAAAAGTGTTGTGTACATAAAATTCATTAAACTATGACTTCAGCACAGTGTATTTATTTATTTATAGAAGAACAATAACAATTTACAACATATTATTTCATTCACAACACAACACACACAAATATTCAACATATAGGTACCCCAATGGCAGACTAGACTACATACAGTACTGCAGTATATCGCGGGAAAGCTTCCAAGTCCAACCCTTTTGGATCAGAACGTGTTATCCGTTCACTTTACAGCACTCTCTGGCTAACACACCTCTAGTGGGAGTGTTCCCTACCTTTCCGATCAAAAACTGACCACTCAGCAGCCTCCTTTAGCTACCCAATCAGATTGCTTCCTGGGAAGGTATTTAAGGAGCTGCTGGGGTCTTTTTCCACTCTGCTCTCTCAAGTCGACAACCTGGTGCCTTATTGTGTCTGGTGCTTGCTGCACAGTCTAGTTATTTAATTGTTTCCCTCCCCTGTTTCCTAAATTTTTTTCGCAGCATAATATTATTAATTGCGTTAATAAACTCAGTTATGCTTGCTTTAAATAAACCTTTTCACCTTTAAACCTCTTACACAGCACCTCTACATTATTATTGGGAGGCGTCACATAGTTGCACTACCTTCGGCGACAGGCGTTAATTTATCGAAGGAGTCTCTCTCTCTCAAAATCTACAATGCCCGGATTTCACCACAAGTGCATTATTATATTTAAAATACCTTACTACTATGCTGCATGTTCATTTTTCAGTTGAATTTTCTACATACATACTGTACAATACCGTACCACTAGTGGGTACATATTTATTTAATCATAGTCGTATTTGTATAAATACATAGCCAGGCTGACTGCAACAGTGTATGTACAGTACATAACACACTGTGGTAGGACTATTAATTAACAGTTTGGTAAATACTGTAATTTATTATTTTAACCCATTTTCTTTTCTTTTCAAATACAAAGAAACATTACTTTGTAATGTTTGCATTCTTTTGTAATGTTTGCATTCTTTTGTACTGTAGGCTACTTCTGACAAATTTCGTGAATTCTTTACTTGTAAATTTATATTACCAAACCCCACAGTAGCGCCTACACTACTACTACTACTGTAGCACCACGGTACGGTGCTACATGCTGTTTTAATGCACCTTATACTGTATATTGGTTTTATATCGTATTGTTTATTATTATTGATTTATTATTGGAAATACATTTTAATAATAAAAGATCCTTCTGGCTCAGGAAGTCGAGGAACTTTGTTGCTTGATGATACTTAGGGAGTAATCTCGGAATGACTTAGTAGAGTAGGGCACCTAAACTCACGGATTCTTCGCGAAATGCGCAAAATTCGTAAACATCGGAAAAATGTTTACATTACTGGCTGCGAAACGTCGTATTCTTCGCGAATTTCGGAAATGTGACGAACGTCGAGGAAATTTATATGTGTTACATTATATTATTGGTTGCGTAAACAAACGTCCCATTCATTGC
>JAUCBJ010008164.1:0-21556 GCA_032718475.1 Nemertoderma westbladi
CGTACTTTAATCTTATTTAACTCGTGCTTTAATCTTATTTAACTCGTGCTTTAATCTTATTTAACTCGTGCTTTAATCTTATTTAACTCGTACTTTTAATCTTATTTAACTCGTACTTTTAATCTTATTTAACTCATACTTTTAATCTTATTTAACTCGTACTTTTAATACTTTTAATCTTATTTAACTCATACTTTTAATCTTATTTAACTCGTACTTTTAATCTTATTTAACTCATACTTTTAATCTTATTTAACTCATACTTTTAATCTTATTTAACTCGTACTTTTAATCTTATTTAACTCATACTTTTAATCTTATTTAACTCATACTTTTAATCTTATTTAACTCGTACTTTTAATCTTATTTAACTCATACTTTTAATCTTATTTAACTCATACTTTTAATCTTATTTAACTCGTACTTTTAATCTTATTTAACTCATACTTTTAATCTTATTTAACTCGTGCTTTAATCTTATTTAACTCGTACTTTTAATCTTATTTAACTCGTGCTTTAATCTTATTTAACTCGTACTTTTAATCTTATTTAACTCGTACTTTAATCTTATTTAACTCGTACTTTTAATCTTATTTAACTCGTACTTTAATCTTATTTAACTCGTGCTTTAATCTTATTTAACTCGTGCTTTAATCTTATTTAACTCGTGCTTTAATCTTATTTAACTCGTACTTTTAATCTTATTTAACTCATACTTTTAATCTTATTTAACTCATACTTTTAATCTTATTTAACTCGTACTTTTAATCTTATTTAACTCATACTTTTAATCTTATTTAACTCGTGCTTTAATCTTATTTAACTCGTACTTTTAATCTTATTTAACTCGTGCTTTAATCTTATTTAACTCGTACTTTAATCTTATTTAACTCGTACTTTAATCTTATTTAACTCGTACTTTAATCTTATTTAACTCGTACTTTAATCTTATTTAGTTATTTATGCACTAATGAGTAAGTTGGCAAGCAATTCATAGCTGATTGTTAATTATTTATTGATTGAACTGTGCTGATTAATTAAATGCCGGTATACGACTATACAATGGGTTTCATCAATATTGACTCTATCACTTACTTGGCCAAATCTGGCCATTTAAATGGAATAAGTAAATTAGTTTATATCCTATAAGTTGCAGGTTGTCTGCAGTAAATATGATGCAAAATGAGAAATATATATTAATAATTAACAATAATAGTATATATATTGTGACATTTGGAATTGGTTTGTGACTCATAATTAGAGTTTTATAGCCTTGGATTTAACCGTCATAGACACGGTACTGTACAGTATATAAGGGCGGATGGATTATCACCTCCACTTGCTTACAGTGAAGGCCTACAAAACTGAACAGCAGTAAGTACTACGGTACATTCGTAAAGGGAATTAAATCAAACGTTCGCCACTTTAGGAATAATAACATCAAAATATTTGAACAAAAGTAGCAAAATATAAGTAAATCGCATTTATTTTAAGGGGAAAAATGTTTTAGTCCAGAAACATCGGTTTTTGTGGAATAAAGTATTATATTATTATAATATAATTATATAATATAATTATATATTATACTAATTTGAATTTTTTATTGCAGGGACGACGTAATATTCGCTCAGTGGTGAAGATGAGGGAGTTAGAATCACCTACAGGGTTTTCTGTTACTACGTTCAGTGTCGATAGCAATAGACATCTGTTCAGTTTTATGATGGCGTTGAAACCAAGTCCTGATTGGTTAGTGGCAGCTATTTCAATTAATTAAATAGAAATGTTAAATATAAGTAAATCATCTGTCTGAGGCAGACAGACTAATCTAGCTGTATTAAAATTAGATATTTTGAAGATCTCTGCTTAAGAAAGTGAGATTAGCATTAATAATGCCGTCTCTGAAGAGTTTATTCCGGAAGCGGTACAGCACAACCAGTGCTGCTACATGGTTAATTCATTCTGGGCTCTTCCTCTTACTCCAGAATAGATCACCTCATGGTATATATACGCCTGAATCCAATACAATACATAATACAATAGCCACGTAACTAACGGGGCTTGTGCAGCACCTTGCAGACACTATTCTTATATGGCAGTCGGCGATGCAACCTAGTGACGGTGTAGCTGATTAGTGTGTGAATCTAATTGAAAATGGAGGAGGTAATCGTATCAATTGAGGCCGATGGGTCTATGTGAATGTTTGCATCAGAGATTGACACGGGCCGGTTTTTCACGGCACGGGGCCGGCCCAGCGGCCCAGGCCCATTAATTTTCTAAACATTGAAACAAATCGTTCAGTTAATTATTCAGTGTTTTACATTGAGGCAATTTTTGTATTTTTTTTTAGGTTTGTTGGGCTTAGCAATGAAAATCTTTGCTCTAAAGAGTGCACTTGGGTAAAACATAGAACAGTTGAATTGGCGCCATTAGATGCCGGCACCAAAAATGGGGCATCCTACAGGGTGAGTTGTTTTTATATATCAAAAAGCATAATATATTAATAACGACATGAATTATTCTTTGCTGTATTAGTATTGTACACTGTCATTATTTTTTAAGTAAACTGATAATATTGTACTGTATCTCAATTATATTTGTCTATGACAGTTGACTGACTGGGAAACCCTTTTGTCCTGCATTTGCTAAACAATTTCTTTTAATATATCACTATTTACAGATTGAATTCCATGTATGTCTATCATGTGGCTAAATATAAAACGATTTAATCAATCATCAGATAGTGTTAACATTATGATCGGCAAAGGATGTTGTACCAACCGTGTCCCTGACGAAACGTGCCAAGGATAAAATATCCCATCAAAACTGTTAATGGTCCAAATTTTACCACTTCAACTACTGTATATGTTTAATCCGCTAGAATAATTAATTTAATTTAATTTAAACATTAAGGCAAATGATCAGGATTCAGTGTTGGTGTTTACTAACTAAAACAATAAACGAATCTTTATTTCATATGCAATAAATTTTCTCTAGAAATCACTTTTTTCACTTGAATTACTGCTCACGTAAACCAAACGGTACAATAGGAATATGGCTTCTGATGGGGGATGAAATAAAGGGTTGGATTTGGATAATTATGGAGTGTACAAACTTGGGAGTTAATGTGGCTCCCTCCCGGCATTGTAGGTAATAGTCGAGAAAGAGGAATCTATTACTTACCGAACACGTTTACCTATCAGTTTTTATTGGCCTTTTTATGACCCGTATAATATTGTGCCATTTTCTGGTGACGGTACCTTACGGTGACGGTGACTGGTGACGGTACCTTTGCAACACATTAAGTTCAACACACTGTTAATCTTAAGACGGATCCAGAATTTTAGATTTTGCCTTAAATTTTTTTTTTATGATTAAGTTTTTAAAAAAGAACCTTTTGTTGAAATTGCACCTTTTTTGTATCTCATCGCCTTTTTTAAAGATTAACAGCAATTTTTGTGAGAATTCAAATTGTTTTAGGTTAAAGATAATTTTTGTATTTCTCTGAAAGATTTATTATCAATTTATTATTCCATAATTTTTATATTGATAATATTATTAATAATATATACGTACATATATAATCATATGCATTATTAATATACATAGATTGATATACATAATGCTTGAAGAATTACAAATATAAATTCATTCAAATATGGATTCCAAATATGTAACAACAATTCGAATTGCCTTGAGAAATAGCTGAGAATATTGGAGACAGGGGGGGGGGGGGGGGGGACTTGACGCAAATCCCATCTTGGCGAATTAATATCCCGCCTCAATGTTAAATTCTCAATTTAGGGAATGGAGCGGGTTACAGTGGCACGTTATTTTAACCAAAACAATAAACTAAATACAATAGAACAGGTAACAGTTTTATTTTTGAGAGTAGGGTAATCAGCTGTTATTTGTGTAGAATTTCCCTGGAGAGGGATGAATTTTTATTGCATCGAAAGTCCCCCCCTATGTGGGATATTGGTGGCGTTCAAATGTTGCAAAGTATTTATCTTTTATTGCGGGCTTTTTATCCTATTTATTTAATTAATTAATTAAGGAGTCATAACTGGTGTATACTGATATCCGATGACACTGGAGTTATTTGGATTTCACATTATGTGTTTCTATGACAAAGGTGGTATTCTAGAATTAAGACACTAAATTGGATTTGAGTTATTCAAAGATAAATTCGATATTCACCGCATTTATTATGTTTCTAGGACTCCAAAGCAGGACCAACTCGTACCGGTACCCTTATCAGACGACTAACACCTAAATACCCCGAATCCCCACTAAATCCATTCGCTAAGGAAACAGGGCCCATTCCCGCCTTCGCTACTGTTACCATGGAATTGTTGTCTACACGGGTAGGCCAAGGGGAAGAGTGCGATAATAGAACGTCAGATGGCGTCATGCAAGGTACGTGGAATTCCATTTAAACAATTAAATAAATTCAATCTAAGAAATAAGTCAACCGATGTAACGCAAACATTCAAAAACTATTTTCACCTGAGAACTGAATAAGGCTGACATCTGTGGCCACATTTTGCACTTCGCACAGAAATGCATAGTACTTATATTTCTATGCCCAATGTTTTAGTAAGATGCACCTAATAATACATCCGGTAGTATAATTATTATTCAAGAATATATATATATAGATATATGTTATTAAAAGTTTTGTTGCACAGCGTTTTCTGAAGGCGAATATGGCAAAATAAATTTATTATCTAATAACAATATTATACACATAATATAAAATTACTTAAAATGTTACCTGTTGAGAGGGAAGTTACAATTATGTTACCCACAGAAATGCCAACAATACTGTTCTTACGTGTTTATCTATCTATCTTACCTATAGGTTCTTACGTTTTACTTTATTTATAATTCAATGCGTTGGACTAACGGTATCCTATTTTATAAGCTGGTTGATCCAAACTTTATCGGAGGGGGGGGGGGGGGGGGGGGGGGGCGTCTCTCAGTAGTTTTGATATTATGTATATAATGCATAATATCAAAATTAATATAATAATATATAATTATATAATACACCATCTCCCTTAATACAACAATATATTGTTTGATACATACATATTAGATACAGTGCTACTTAAACTTAATCTTTTTTTAACCGCTTGAATGAGTCTAATAACAATAGGGCAGCTGCTGTGGTAACTCCCCGGTCTAGTATAGGATTCTTAAATTCATTGACTTACTTAAATATTAAGAAAATAATTTCCATTGGATTATTAAAACTTATTGTTAATTTTGCATTCATTTTTTATGTCCTATTAATTAATTGTAGACTGTGGTTTTCCGTAAACTATATAATTTCTGTGCTCTTGATTTTGTTGTGCCGTTCTCTGCTTTGTGTGGAGTAGGCCTAGTTTACCGCTGCTGTTGATATGGACTTTTTATCCTTATGAAACTTTATCTGGAATAAAAAAATAAATAAAATATATAAATGTATCAAATTGTTTGTAAATTAATATCTTCTCTGCAGATGGAATAATTAATGAAAAAGCATTCGCTGTCAATATTGTGAAACATCAATTAGACTCAGGATTGGTAGAAGAGAATGCGGACAGGAGAGATTTCAGAAAAGTTAACGAGAAACAGGTATAGACAGATATATACAATAGGCAATTATAATAGAAGCTAAAGTAAGTGGATGGGTATTGCAACAAAGTAGGATTATTGCACCAAAAGTTAAAACTACTGTATTTCATGTTCAGTTGAAACTGCCAATTCACTAAGTTTCCATAAGGGCACAGTGGGATCGGCAATGACGTCCAGGCGGGATCGAACACGTGACCTCCAGGTTGAAAGGCTGACGCTTTAACCAATCTTACTTATTTTTTTTCCAGGAAAACAAGTAATTCCTTTTTATTTAATTCCTTATCTAACATTCTTAGTATGTAAGTTACTCTTAAATGAAGTACCTCGAGTAGGGCCAACATTTTGTTCTACATTACGGAAAAAAATTATTAAAAAAAATTGTTTTTTCCCCCAAACCAACATTATATATATTTATCATAATTTGATTGAACGTTTATTATTTATTTAGAGTTCCGACACGCCCTCTGGAATCCAAATGGGCTGCGAGCTGACAACCTGGTCTGATTGGTCGCCGTGTAACGCCGCTTGCGGAAAAGGAATAATAAACAGATCACGGGAGTTGTTGAAAATGCACAAAGATTGTGTTCTTTACGACCTAATGGAAACAAAACCATGCAACTTAGCAACATGTTCACAGTTAGTATTGTTTGGCATACTGTACGTACAGTATTAATATTTTAGTTTAATATTTTTGGTTTATTTTAGTTTTTTTAGTTTTTATATTTTAGTATTTAATAACTATTAATATTTACTCCGCTTTTTTTTTCATAATTTCCAAAACTTTTCACAAATTTGTTAAGATCAGATAATCAAATATTAATATAAATGCAACAAATATAAATCTATTTTATTGACTTTCGTTTATTGTTTTGGTTAGAATAACGTGCCACAGTAGCCGGCTTATTTTTTCCCTTTTAATAATTGATAATGTAATAGTTAATCGCGGTACATTTGTGTTGCACATACCTTGAGCCACATCCGTTAAGGAATTAGCTCAATAGAAAGAGAGACATCACTGATGAGTTGGTTCCGTCCGGTTTCCTATTTTATTCCCACAGAGAATACACCTCCTCAATTATATTATTCTCGCGTGGTCAACTTCACATCCTGAGATACAAACGATAGAAGAACTAAGTAGGCCTAACGTTACGGGATCCACATCAAGCAAAAATAATGTGCTGAATCTCAATTATTATTTTACCGAAACTATTTCCGAAACGCGAAAACACGTCCATATCAGAGTATTTAAATTATATTGAGGTGTCTGATAATTATTTATTTTACAGTCGACAATGTCTGTAAAGTTATTTTCCACAGCGCAATAGGTTAACCTTGATAAGCTTTCATCTCTAACGGCCTTTATTTCATTACGTAAAAGTAAATAAAGGTATAGAGGGTAACGTTTTCTTTGGCCATTTGGCCAGGGATGACGCACAAAGTCTGACGACTTATTTCCAGTGCGGTTCCCCCAAAAAATTAATCCCCAAAGGAAACTCAAGTACTCATTTAGCTACCACTTAAGGATGCAAGGCAGAGATGTGCCCTGGCTGGTCCCTTCAAAGCATTCGCGCCGAAACGAAAACTGATCTCACAACCTCCGGTGAGATGTGAATTCAATGCAAGCACTACCAAGTTGTAACCTAGTCATTATTTCATAGTGCAAAGACACTTCAACAGCTTATAAATAATGTAATACTTGCATACTAAAACAATCTATTGATGAATTTTTGCACAAATTATGATTTGCATATTTATTTGTAATCCTATTAATATAGGCCTATTACAACTTATATACTGTCCTCTAATTATATATTACTTACTGTAATTGCAAACAATCTATATATCCCTTTCACATAGACCACAACAGGCTAAAATAATATATTTTAAACAACCCAGATAGAAAATCTATAGAAAATCAATAATGTCAATAATTGGAAACAAGGAGCTAGTATTGTTGTTTAAATTTCGAAAACATGTCAGTTCTATCATGTATCCTCTCTGGAAATGGATTGTTTTCGGCTGGAACCCAGTCCAAGAAGCGAACTGGAAAGCTATGGACTCATAGTGGACCCAGTAGTCACAATTCCCAGATAGACCATTATTCTGTTTCGTAGGAAATACAGGAGCTCTATACAATGATCACAATGATCTATACAGTGATCACCACTTTATTGTGGCCAAGGTAAGACTTAGTCTGCGTGCTAGCGAACAACGAAATCTGCCTTGCCGCGGCATGACTGGTCCTCTCTGTTGCAACAGACAAGTGTGAGATCCAGCTTCACACTACAGCTGAGCAACAGATATGAGGTTCTTGCCTCTGAGGCGGCAGATCACTGTGAGGGCTACACTGCCTTCACAGAAGCAGTTAAGTTAGCAGCTGCAGAAACAGTTCCTGTATACCCTCGAACTCGAAACAGGAAAAGGGCCCCGTGGACTGACAATAAAATTCAGAAGTGCCGAAATGACCTCTATAAGGCGCAGAAAGAGTCCCGACTCAACGTCGCATCTTTCATTATATGGGATTCCCGATGAAATTATTGCAGCAATCAGATCAGTATACGATGGTTCTACAACATTTGTGTCTACTATTGACGTTGACACAGAACCATTTGAAGTGTTATGGGGCGTCCTCCAGGGAGACACACTTGCACCATTCTTGTTCATAATTGTGGTTGACTATGTTCTACGCATGTCCTTAGATCATCATAATGATGATGAGGTGATGATAACTCCACCTACTGGCTCCAGAAGTCGAGGAAATCCTGCCAAGTACCTAACTGATCTAGACTTTGCTGATGACTTAGGAGTACTCTCAGAATCATTAGAGGGAGCCCAACGGCTCCTCAGCTCATTAGAACATGCTGCTTCTAGTGTTGGTCTTTTTATTAACTCCAGAAAGACCAAAATGTTGACAGTTAACTTTGAAAGTCCTCAGCAAGTCTCTGATCGGATGAGCATAAACTCAAAGGATGGTATGCTTGAGCATGTGGACGACTTCTGTTACCTGGGATCATGGATCCGGAAGTCTGGTGAGAACCTTCGAATACGTAAGGGAAAGGCATGGGCAGCCTTGAATAGGCTCTCCAAGATTTGGAAGTCACCGAGAATTAATCGGAAACTTAAGGTCCGATTATTTAGAGCAGCAGTAGTTCCTGTACTCCTCTATGGGAGTCCTTGCTGGGCTCTAACTGCTGAGGAAACCAAATCTCTGGATGGCACATTCACAAGAATGCTACGTCGGGTTCATTGTGTCAAGTACAATGCACACATATCAAACCAGACACTATATAACATTGGAGGCGTCTCATTGGTTCCCCCAAGCTTGACACTAGAACAAAATCGACTCTGCTTTGCAGGACATTGCTTTCGCCGTGACGACCAGCCAATGCATAATCTTGTACTTTGGCAGCCTCATGTAGTGAATAAGCATGGTGGACAGCCCATGACTTTCTTGAGACGCATCTTAAAGGAGATTGGCCTTGAAGATGCGGATGATCTAGTAGATGTCATGGGTGATAGGGAGTTGTGGCGGCGCAATTTTGTCGATAAGCCGGCACAGCATTCTTAAAAATGCAGCTGCAATGCAGCATGCCGATCCTAGTAGTATCATGTATCCATTACATCGTATTCAGTCGAGTTGTGTTCGAGTCGGTTCATCGAGTTGTGGCGGCGCAAATTTGTCGACAACCCGGAACATAATTCTTAATATATATGTAACATATATTATAATGCAGCTGCAATGCAGCATGCCCATCGTAGTAGTACTAGTATTCAGTTATTAATCAATCTCAATATTTTTTTAAGACATAACAAAATTTTCTTTGAATGATATTTCAGTCATTATATACAAAACAAATTTTGAATCCCTCCACCACTTTGCCGAAACTAACATGAATATTTACATAACAACTCAACATTCAGTACTGGGCAATGATGTCTCGCAGACGAAGATCAACGCCATCCCCGAACCCGAGTCCTCGCCATGTTCTACGGCCACCTCGGAGGCAGAGACCCCCAACACACAGGGTAGGCCGCGTTCCCGCATAGTCCGGTGCTTGGCAACGAGCACCTCAACGATATGCCGAATCGGAATCCGGGTTTCCGGACAACATACGCTAACCGTGGCGCCTACGAAAAGCGTATACGACATCCGCCTATCCGACAGCGTTCCTTGTAGAGTGATTCAGTTGACCAGTTTGAAAGGCTATACGTGGTGGCGGGTGGCCTCCGCGTTTATAATCGCAACATCAATCCACGCCGCACAATGGTTAACCCACACACCCCGCGCAACCAACTCAGCTTGCACCCTCTCGACAGAAGTACCATCCCATCATCTCTTTCCAAGTCTCCCCTCTTCCCTGTGTGTTCATATATTAAATATGTTACATTATTAAATTTAAGCTAAAAATTTTAATTACTTAACTTGTTAAGTAATACACTCATCTAGTAATTTTACACACAGGTATTGTAATTAAATAGTTGTGCATTAGCCATTAGGCATAGTGAAAAATATGAATATATTTGATCGATATATATAAATGATATACTTATTTTTACCTCTCTCAGTTCACGAGGGAACGTACTGCAGGACGAGGCTGGGGAAGTTGATCAAGAATCCGACTGTATTGACATGGTATCAAAGTTTATTTCACGAGCCACCAGACAGTGTAGTGAAGTTTTCAGTTATAAAAGCAAAGCTTTTTCAGGAAGCAAACTCGAAAATGGGACGTCAAATAAGTCGTCGTCTAGAGGTTAGTGTACTAGTTACTGATTCGGGGGTCATATTAATGTTATTGAGGGAGCCATGTCTAGTTCTTTAATTGGTCAATATCTTAATGGAAACATGTTAACGACGCCCTACTGTTACAACGGATGAGTAGAGTTAGTGTTATCTGCCACTGCTATCATAGGATAGAAGAGATGAAAACTGGAAGGAAGTTCTCTATTTCTGATACAACACAACACTACTACATTGCCAAATTTTAAAATAGTCTGCTTGTGATAGAGATGATTAATTGGTGAGAGGAAGGGGGGTGATCAGAATGAGAAATGGGAACTCAAGGATTGAAAGTAGACACAAATAATAAGGGAAAATAGTTCATTGTTTTGGTTAGAAATACTAACCCAGTACCAGTAACCTGATCTTTTCCTATAGTAGGTAAAATTCAAAATACACTTATATTCACCTTTGTCTGCAAAATATTAGCAACCGTTTGCCCCTACCCCTTGCTTGATGGTGTAGGGTGATGTGTGTATTGTCTATTTGAGAGGTTATTGATATCTGCTGGTTTATGTGACCTGGAACTTATCAGTTTTTTAGCTCTTTTGGATCGGTTGGAAAGATTGTCAATCAATCTGATTGTCCCAGATTTAACCCTGTGGATGATTGATCATGTGGATCTATCTTTAATCGCCATGCTACAACTGCAATAATAATGCTATGTCGGCTTATACAATAGACCGCCTTTACACAATGGCCTATCAATCATGACTTTAGCGAAATCTTCAAGGCCAATGTCCTAAGAGAGTTTAAGAAAGTAATTTTCTTCCAATGAAGACAACAAATTACAAGATTGCGACACTGACTAGACCTCACGGCGAAAGCAATATCCTGCAAAACGGAGGCGGCTCCAATGGCAAGCTTTGGTATACCAGTGGGTAGTGGTGGCCAAAGGATATTGGTAGGCAGCAGTAGCGAGCCAGAGTGAGAAAATGGGAAGGTGCTGCATCTAATCATTCTGGAAGGGAAGATTAACATTTCAATCCAATATTGAATATTGATAGTTAGAATATTAAATTAATACTTATATAAATTATTAAAACTTTCAACTAAATCCCACAGATATGAATGACAACAACGGGATAAAGTCGTCTAAGAAACAGGACTGTGAGCTGAGCGGCTGGTCTGGGTGGTCGAAGTGTGAAGGTCTGTGTGGGGTGTCAACCCGAACTAGGGAACGGAGTGTCAAGGTGCAACCCGCGAATGGCGGGAAGAAATGTCCAACGAGATTGAAGGAGGAACGACGTTGTCCACAATTGAGATCCAATTGTGGTAAGTGTGTACATAATATACTTGTTTTTTAATTAAAACCAAAACAATGTTAATTAAAAAATACAAATAAGCCAGTTATACTTATAAGCTATAAATAATCTTGTTTTCCAATTATTGTAAAACCAAAACAATGTTCATTAAAAAATACAATTTATGTTATATTATACTTATAAGCTAATTATAATAAATTAATTTATATTAAACAGATTAATTAATTTATTATTAGTTAAAGGAACACTGATGGTCTAAACGAATTAACTGAATGTTAAATACAAAATTACTTGCCACACATTCAATCTAATTTAGAGTGCTGGCTTCCAGAGTAAACTTATAGATCCTATTTATTTCTTCCCATTTCAGCGAGTTATACAAACAGACATTTCAAACAGATAGAAACCAGATGAATTCTAATTATGAATTAGAATGGGCCACTTATTCAAAACAAACTGTAGCAAATATTATGTAAATATCTAAGGTTAAACATATATACAGTAGGTATTTGATCAACCTAATTATAACATCTACATTATCATACGTTGTCTTTTTAGCTCGCGACTGCGTGCTAGGTCCATGGAAGGAGTGGAGTCCATGTAAGGGTCCGTGTAACCAAGGGGTACGGAGACGGCGAAAGCTGAGACTACAAAAATCTCGCAATGGAGGGAAGCCGTGCGCGCGTCGTGTTGAAACAGAGGCGTGCCAGCCAGATAATTGTAACTGAAACATGATATTTATTTGTTGCTGAATTAAATAATTTATTTGTAAATGAATTTAATAATTTATTTATTAACTAAACCAGGTATTTGCAACTATACGGCGAATAATTGTAAATATTTCATATATTCTCAAATGTTCGTTTCATATCATTATGGGGTTTTAGTCATGAATTATTTTGCTATCTCTAATAAATCCTTTCCAAGTCTCAAGTCAAGAAAGTTCACGCAAAGTTACGAATTTTAAATATAATTAAAATAAAAAATCTTGCCTTTGCAGTATATCATTGCAGCATTTTAAATGTCAATGTCTGTTTGTGACTATTCTGGTATTTGTTTTATGTTTGTAACCTTATGTGCCTCCATCCACCCTGTAGGCCACGGCATTGTAACTACCGTATAAATTAGCCAATCACATCAGAGACAACCCTAGGGATAAAATAGGATTTGAATCCAAGAAAATCATTTAAAGCTGAAAAACTTTTAAACACCAAAAGGAATAAACTCCAACAATATTATTAAGATAGGCACAATGTATCAAATTATTACAGATACATCAACATTCAAATAATTTATTGTTATTAATATTCCGGTTATTAATATATAAAAATTATTTATACATTTATATCTCTATTTTATTTTAAATTATTTTGCATTCCTTCATTTACATGACTGGGTCTCAAAATACACCATCCTGGAATCTATGATCTTAAATCCGGTACATGTGCAAATACAGAAGATTAAGAATATGGTCAATTTCTTAGCTATTAACGCAAAATGCTACTTTTTAACTTATAATTAATTGCATTGACCTAAATTTCAATAAAATGAATAACAATATATCAGGAGAAATCGCCTTATATGGACCATTCCAATTAACTTTGCAAAACTTGATAGTTGTCGGCAGCTTCTATGGGGTTGTAACCTTAGCAACGATATTAATAAATCTCGCCGCTTTAATCACATATATGTTGGATAAATCTCTTCGCACAAAGAATAACTACTTAATAATATCTCTCATTGTGTCTGATTTAATTAATGCCACATTGGGAATGGGTCCAGCCTTTCTACACAACGTGATGTTGAATGGTCTACCGCTTGGACCTGGCTTCTGCTTTTTGTACATCATAACGGATTGGACCTTAAGCTGTTGTACCAGTTTAACTGTTGACGCCATCGCTTTTGATAGATTTGTTGCAGTCCACTTCCCTATATTCTATATGAAACGATCGCACTATTACATTACAATTCTAGTAGGCCTCCCATGGATTCTAAGCTGTTCAATATATATGGCTCCTATACTTTTCACATATATTACAACAACAACATCTGATGTTTACAGTACAGAATGTAGACAAGACAAATATGCTTTCAACAAAACAGTTATATTTATTGCCACTGTACTCACATATCATATCTCAATTGTATTTGTAATGCTCGTAACCATTGATCTGCTTATATGGCTTAGAAACCAAGCAAAACACAAAGGAATAACCTTATGGGAAATCATTTCTTCTTCTTCAAACAAAAGAAAACCAATAGCTGAAGGGATAGTTAATGAACCAATGCAGAAGAAACCAATCAGTAGAGGGTTCATTAAACAAGCGATCCACAATAGACCAATCACTGCTGAGTCGGTTAAACCTACAAACCTTAAGGTCAAGTGGCAAATGGCTGATAGATCAGTTGATAATGTAGTACAGGATAGACCAATCACAGCTGAGTCTATTACTTCTAAAATCAATGTCAATCCAATCACTGATGAATCTGTTAATAATGTAGTCCAGGATAGACCAATTATAGCTGAGTCGATAACTCCTCAACTCAATGTCAATCCAATCACTGATGAATCTGTTAATAATGTAGTACACGATAGACCAATCACAGCTGAGTCTATTACTCCTCAACTCAATGTCAATCCAATCACTGATGAATATGTTAATAATGTAGTACAGGATAGACCAATCACAGCTGAGTCGATTACTCCTCAACTCAATGTCAATCCAATCACTGATGAATATGTTAATAATGTAGTCCAGGTTAGTCCAATCACAGCTGAGTCGATTACTCCTCAACTCAATGTCAATCCAATCACTGATGAATCTGTTAATAATGTAGTACAGGATAGACCAATCACAGCTGAGTCGATTACTCCTCAACTCAATGTCAATCCAATCACTGATGAATCTGTTAATAATGTAGTACACGATAGACCAATCACAGCTGAGTCTATTACTCCTCGACTCAATGTCAATCCAATCACTGATGAATATGTTAATAATGTAGTCCAGGTTAGTCCAATCACAGCTGAGTCGATTACTCCTCAACTCAATGTCAATCCAATCACTGATGAATCTGTTAATAATGTAGTACAGGATAGACCAATCACAGCTGAGTCGATTACTCCTCAACTCAATGTCAATCCAATCACTGATGAATATGTTAATAATGTAGTCCAGGTTAGTCCAATCACAGCTGAGTCGATTACTCCTCAACTCAATGTCAATCCAATCACTGATGAATCTGTTAATAATGTAGTACACGATAGACCAATCACAGCTGAGTCTATTACTCCTCGACTCAATGTCAATCCAATCACTGATGAATATGTTATTAATGTAGTCCAGGTTAGTCCAATCACAGCTGAGTCGATTACTCCTCAACTCAATGTCAATCCAATCACTGATGAATCTGTTAATAATGTAGTCCAGGATAAACCAATCACAGCTGAGTCTATTATTCCTATAATCAATGTCAATTCAATCACTATTGAATCTGTTAACGTAGTACACGATAGACCAATCACAGCTGAGTCTATTACTCCTCAACTCAATGTCAATCCAATCACTGATGAATCTGTTAATAATAT
The DNA here is from genome assembly GCA_032718475.1 of Nemertoderma westbladi. Classification (NCBI taxonomy): domain Eukaryota; kingdom Metazoa; phylum Xenacoelomorpha; order Nemertodermatida; family Nemertodermatidae; genus Nemertoderma; species Nemertoderma westbladi. The sequence continues at coordinate 15,251 of JAUCBJ010008164.1, forward strand.
AGTACAGGATAGACCAATCGCTGACCAGTCAAGTAATCAAACAATAATTGAAGAGAGTAAAATCACCGTCCAAGATAAAAGTGGGTTAGCAGAATCAAATATTCAGGAAATTCCTAACAACCCATACAATCCTGCCGCAGTTCATGTAATTATCAGAAGTGATACAAAATCAACATCACGTGACAGATTGCTTGCTCGGAACAGGAAGATGATTATACAATTAGTTGGTGCTGCTGCTTCGTTTATCATATCAAGCACACCATGGGTTGTTGTATTCACAATCGAAAAGGTAGACCTTTCATATATATATATACAAATACTACAGGTATATGTCATATATATACAAATACTACAGGTATATGTCATATATATACAAATACTACAGGAATATGTCGTATATAAAAATCTTCTTTTGTCAGTCCAATTTGATAATTTTCCGACTAATACCTGCTTAATTTTCCATATCCATAATTGTGAACATTAGTAAAATGGTTTTATTTTCAGATATTTCACGACGATGAATATATCAACAAATCATTTGAAGTGGCCACATCTTGCTTCTGGTACATGAACCTCACGTTGGATCCTTTGGTATATTTCCTGACAAATAAGAGATCAAGAAGAGCATTGGAGAAAATCATATCCTGTAGGAAGAAGCATCAATAACTGCCTGAGACAGTATATGACTGGGGAACTAACTCAAACTTAAATCACCATCATTAAATCGAGTCTCATTGTTTGTAGATTGATTCTGATGGATTCAGTGTTTAATTGTTGTCACACTTGACACTAGAACAAAATCGCCTCCGCTTTGCAGGACATTGCTTTCGCCGTGAGGACCAGCCAGTGCATAATCTTGTACTTTGGCAGCCTCATGGAGTGAATAAGCATGGTGGACAGCCCATGACTTTCTTGAGACGCATCTTAAAGGACACTGGCCTTGAAGATGCGGATGATCTAGCAAATGTCATGGGTGATAGGGAGTTGTGGCGGCGCAATTTTGTTGACATGCCGGCACAGCATTCTTAAAAATGCAGCTGCAATGCAGCATGCCGATCCTAGTAGTAGTTGTCACACTACTTTGCCTTTAACTATAGCGTTGTCAAAGCTGGGTGGCGGTCGGTGAAGTCATTAAATAAATCTAAAATATTTGAGTATGTATCTGCGTGTGTTAGAAGTGGAAGTGTATATAATATCGAATATCATTATAATATAATAGGCCTACTAGCCAAACATGAGAATGCAGATATATAAACCTAGCGCAGTACAGCACAAACATGCTCAGTACCGGTTGCCGGTAGCGCAATGATAAACTATAATACAACTAGAGTATTTAAATTTTTCACAACACCCACAAGATATTATCGCATAATATATTGTCATACAGTTTAAAAGGTAAATTACAGTTTCTAACAGCGTGACCATTCTGTTACACATTGAAATGTTTGTATCAGCACCTAAATGAAAGTATTTAATCAATTTTGATTTATTCTAGGAATAGAGCTTCCATTTCCATGCAACACATTCTGAATCCTAAATAGATCTGGAAAGACACACGAATAATAGACGATAATGGATTTACTAACTGGTTGTTATAAATAACTCATGGATCCATTAAAAGCACAAAAGGGGTTAATTATTATAGAGAATCAGTTCGATGGAAAGGCCACGTTCATTAATAAAGAATGAGTGAATAGATGGGTATAGTAGATGCTGAATAGTGTTAGTGAAATAAAATATGTATCAGTTTGGTTTACTTGGATGGAGGCTATTATTTGGATTTCCGGACATTGGCTGATTACCATAAAATGGTTCTATTCAACTATAACACAAAATAGCAAAAAACCCCACCTCCTAAATACGACAAATTTACAATTTTGCGAAAACTATTATCAACCCTGCCTTTAATTCTTCACGCTTGCTCTACACCATTTAATATAGTCTCGTTACTTAGGTACCTGCACCCCGCCCCCCAAATTTTTCTACAAATCTTAATGAGATTGCATGAAATTTGAAATAGGGATAGTATCACACAACTCCTCCTGGATGGGTGAGTCAGAATTATATTGGTTTTGCTCTAATTTTTTAATTATTTAATTCTAATTTTTCTTGTTCTTTTCCATATGTATATGCATTGCATTATATCCCTGCATGACCAGCTTTCCCGCAGAACCAATCTAGACTTTGCTGACTTACGAGTACTCTCAGAATCACTAGAGGGAGCCCAACGGCTCCTCAGTTCATTAGAACATGCTGCTTCTAGTGTTGGTCTTTTTATTAACTCCAAAAAAGACCAACATTTTGACAGTTAACTTTGAAAGTCCTCAGCAAGTCTCTGATCGGATGAGCATAAGCTCAAAGGATGGTATGCTTGAGCATGTGGATGACTTCTGTTACCTGGGATCATGGATCCGGAAGTCAGGTGAGAACCTTCGAATATGTAAGGGAAACGCATGGGCAGCCTTGAATAGGCTTTCCAGGATTTGGAAGTCACCGAGAATTAATCGGAAACTTAAGGTCCGATTATTTAGAGCAGCAGTAGTTCCAGTACTCCTCTACGGGAGTCCATGCTGGGCTCTAACTGCTGAGGACACCAAATCTCTGGATGGCACATTCACAAGAATGCTGCGCCGGGTTCATTGTATCAAGTACAATGTACACATCTCCAACCAGACACTATATAACATTGGAGGTGTCTCATTGATTTCCCCAAGCTTGACACTAGAACAAAGTCGCCTCCGCTTTGCAGGACATTGCTTTCGCGGTAAGGACCAGCCAGTGCATAGTCTTGTGCTTTGGCAGCCTCATGGAGTGAATAAGCATGGTGGACAGCCCATGACTTTCTTGGGACGCATCTTAAAGGACACTGGCCTTGAAGATGCGGATGATCTATCAAATGTCATGGGTGATAAGGAGTTGTGGCGGCGCAATTTTGTTGACAAGCCGGCACAGCATTCTTAAAAATGCAGCTACAATGCAGCATGCCGATGCTAGTACAGGTAGTAGTTTTATAGTAGTTTTATACGCTTGTAGTTAAAAAATTAGAGCAAAAATGAAAATTCTGGCTCACCCACGGAGGAGGAGTTGTGTGAAAGTATCACCATTTCAAATTTCATGGAATTTCATTAAAATTTATAGATGTGCATTCTGAAACTGCGTTCTAGGACTGTGTTCTAGAACTGCGTTCTAGAACTGCAATCAAAAACTGTGTTCTAGAACAAACTGTGTTGTAAAGCTATGTTCTAAATTGTGTTCTAGAGTTCTGAAACTGTGTTGTAGAACTGTGTTCTAGAACTGCATTCTAGAACTGCGTTTTAGAACTGCATTCTAAAACTGTGTTCTAGAACTGCAATCTAGAACTGCGTTCTAGGACTGTGTTCTAGACCGCTTTCTAGAACTGCAATCAAAAACTGTGTTCTAGAACTGTGTTGTAAAGCTATGTTCTAAGCTGTGTTCTAGAGTTCTAAAACTGTGTTCTATAACTGCGTTCTAGAACTGCATTCTAAAAACTGTGTTATAGAACTGCATTCTAGAACTACATTCTAAAACTGTTCCAATACTGTGTTCTTAAACTGTGTTCTAGAACGCAGTTCGAAAACTGCGTTCTAGTACTCTGTGAGCAGTTCAAGCAGACAGTCAAGTTTAGTGGAATCTCAGATTTGTATAATTTCCGACAATCATTTGGACAATTTGCCCGGACGTAGACATTTTGGTCGGATTTCTGGACGTCCAGTAATCCTTATGCCGTGATGTCCGTCCATCAGGACTCCCTGGAAGACCATTAGGCCGGTCGTACGGGAAGACTATTAGAACTGAGGAATGGGCAGACCCTGAGTCAAACTGTTCGGACATATACGTACACTTCCGGGCAGACTGATTTTATGATCCGGATGAATTTGAAATGGGACAACGTGATCGCCGTAACCGAATCTAAGACTAACTACTCCATTGCCATGCTTTTCTGTTTTCTTGAAACAACAACAATTATGTCTTTATAACAATCAAGAAACATCATATTGAATAACATTTAATTAATAATAACAAAACAAACATAATTTAAGATATCAACTAAAATTATACAACTCGGAGTTTTATTGTGGAAACATAATTTCAATAAGATGTAAAGAATGATATACTTTAGTATATATATACCTTAAGTAAATAAATATACAAACTCGCTTATATGATACATTTCCCTATATAAGTAGCGAACAAATCTAAATGTATTTAAACTGCTTCTAAAAATAGCGACTTTATAAAAGTGTTGTAAATATTCAGTTAAGAAAGGAAATCGTTAAATAATTACAGAACTTCCGTTTCCATGACAACTTTACTGTTGTTTTACTTTCAATTTACAATAAATACAAATGATTGTCCAGATTAATGTCTTTAATATCTCAAAGGGGTTAAAAAAAGAAGAGTAATTATTATTAAAGCGGCAATATGTGTTCTTTACTTAAATCTATTTATATTGGAAGTATAGGGGGGTTGTTTTTATGTACCGGTAGTCCAAAAAGGACAACATTAAGCCGAATCATCCATCGTAAAATATATTAATTAAGAAAAAAATGTGTATATCCTACAATGAAAATAGTAGTAATTAACAGATTAATTAATAGAAAATCAACTTTCTCATTATAATTTACTGTAAGATTATCCATCATTACTTACAGCCTACATATAGGCCAAAAGGCCAACTGCATCAAATAGCTACAGCGGTTTAAATCAATCCACAGGGCACAGCTGGGCGCACATATTCAAATTAAATTAACACCTGCATACAATAATGAGGTACAATTAAAATTAAATAACAGCAGGAGAAATAATATTGGTGAATAAAATAACAGGATTATTAATAAGAAACTCCGTCTGAAGGAAATGCAACACTGCAGCATTCTGATCCTCGTCGGTATATTTGCACTCACTCGCTGTGCTCGTCCGTGTGAAAGTGATACCTTACAATCAAAAATGGGCTATCACAGGTTACTCATGTCCTACAGAGACCGGATATGATGCAAAACGAATGGCATTTCGTATCCCAATAATATGATACGATCCATCATTATGTTCCAAAAAGAATATATACAACACAATATATTTTTCAATGACAAATAAATACTTTTTTTCCTCCCATAGAAATAGACTAACCAAATAAACAAATACATCGGAGTTACTAGAATCTTTTATTTCCTATTGTATCTCGGATTTTCAATACTGTTTCTTATTTTCTCAAAAACACATTCTTATTGAATCGTATCGAATCCTACGAAATCCTATCCTCTCCCTCCTGCTGCGGTTTATAAAGGTACAGCGCTCAGAGTAAATGTATAATAATTTATATTAAACAACATTAAATAATTACTTTAAGTTTGATTATAATATATTTACGTAAACTGCTGCTGTCAGTTCCAATATTATTAGTCCTGGTCCTACTAATTGTACTGAACGGCCAATAAAAAGTAGAGCGTTTAAGTCTAAATATAAGTAACATCTAGAAGTTTAACTAACTTTATCTACAAGTAATATAGATAGATAGATATGTCTTACAAACTAGGAGACGCATTTAATATTCATTTACACAGTTTAAATATATCGAAAAAAGTAATAAAAAACATAAATATATACGATTGATTAAAGTTTTAGCCAATCAGAAACTTCATCTTATATTTCTACGGAAAATTTACAATCTCACCTGCTATTGGACAGTTCTCTTAGGGATTGATTCCTGATTGGCCGACAAAAGTTTTTCTACACGTAGAATAAATACAATTAATAGTAAAAATACCTGTAAATAAATAAGATAACGCGGTTACATTGTGTGACTGGTAGGGAATTCAAGGAGTCAGACAGTCTCGGTTACTTCTTCTCGAAGTATTTATAGGTTGGGTTCTCGTAGCCGTTGTGCTGTAGAGACTGCAGACCGCCCTCCTCGGTCGGCGGCTGGCTCCGGACTATGTGGAAGCCTCCGCCCGCTCGTCGACGCGGCGCCATCTTACGGCGCGTCAGAGCAACGGCGATGGCGACGACGACAGCTGTGACGGCGGTCCCCGAAAGTAAACCGATGAGGATCAGCGTCGTAGAAGATGACGATGAATCTACTTGGAGACTCTGCGACTGAGAAAATAAATAAACAGGGAAATAAAGAATGAAATATGTAATATATTTATAACTTCACACCAGTCATAAATCGGGGAGGTCATAAATGTAATAGACTACCTGGTGTGATTTCTCTCCCATTATTTCATTGAATTATATAAATTAAAATAACATACCTGCGATTCGTGGTGTAAAGAACCCGATATTGAA